>JBBPJJ010000424.1:0-17238 GCA_038088635.1 Veloboletus limbatus
GCTAAAAGTGAAGCTAGGGCAATATCTTAAAAATGGCCAGATTACCATATTAGGGTGTATTAAGCAAACATATAGAGGCCATTCCAAACTACATTTCATACACTGATGATATTTGTCAAAAATGCAACATGAGTGCACTAGATGGAATAAGCTGAAAAATACAAAAGCTGAGCTGAGGCAACACTACTCCCAAGTCATGGTAGTTTGATGATATCTGGTCTATTGATAGTGGTTTCTTTATGACAGATGTAGGTGAACATGTACTAGGACCCCTAGAGGTCTGTCATACAATGGGAAAAAATAGTGAGTGGTTTAACAAGAGAATTGGGGCAGCAAAAGGTTTTGGTGTTGCCTTGAGGGTAAGAGTGAGCTTGAGGAGGATGGTTGTGTGAGTCTTCTTGTCCCCACAGCTTCTTTGTCCTATTTAAGCACCTTGCCTCTGTCTCTATGCCTCCCATAACTATTGCATCCCAGCTTATCTCCATTCAGCAACTCCAATCCATCATAGTTGTATAAATAGTATGAGTCGGTGACATGATGGTATTTGCCAACCTGATGAGATGTGCTTTAATCACGTTCCTTAGCATTGGCAGGTATGTTACCAAATACAGGCTTTAGTCTGCTGGTCAAGTTGACAAATTGGATGACTGTGTCATATGCATTTGTGTTTGTGAGTAAGTACATTCTGTCTTCTGCTTTGCGGCTGAGCTTGTTGTGTTATATTTGATGTTGGTGGGCATATTGAGGACATTCAAATAGGTGGTGATTCATGGTTTCTTCAATGTTGTCTTCTTCGCAGTGTTGGCATAGTGGGGAGTCTGTCTTGCACATTTGGAATAAGTGCTTGTTGAGAGAGATGTGGTTGCTGTTTCATTGCTGGGGTAGGCTTTTGTTTCATAGGTACAGTGGCTCAAACAACTATATGCATGTTTGCACATTTTGCATTCAAAGTCACTAAACCTGATAACCCCTAACCCCAGCCTAACCAAATATAGATATCAAATATAGTACTTGCTCTTGGCTTTCTATCAGTCCATAAAGCAAGAGATATGGATAGGATTTGACAAACTGGCAGCTATTTTAAAATGACATGTCATGTGGACAGTTTTTTGACTTTACAAAAATCCAACTATCTAGGACTTGGCATGAGCTCCCTTGGCCTTGATAACTGCTTCAATCCTTCTAGGCATGCTTTCTATCCATTTCTGACACTGTTCCACAGAAATCGTTCCCCACTCTATCACCACTCTTTCCCATAATTGATGAACTCCTATAGGAGCACTCTCATAACCTGAGAGACATCTTTTCAGATGATTCCAAGTGTGTTCAATGGGGTTGAGGTCTGGAGATTGTGCAGGCCAATCCAAAAGCTTGATATCCTGCTCCTCAAACCAATTTTGAGCTCTTCTGGAGGTATGCTTGGAATCATTATCTTGTTGAAAGATAATGTCATTTTCTGGAATTCCAGATTCCTCCATGCTCTGCAGCAATCCTGCCTCCAAAATGGCCACATATTGTTCAGCATCCATCCATCCTTCAACCTCACTCAACACTCCAACACCATTCCATCCAATACACCCCCATACCATTAGTGAACCTCCTCCAAACTTGACTGTACCTTTGACTTCTCTAGCAATTAGCCCTTCTCTTTTCTTTTTCCACACATACTCTTGTCCATCTGACCATATGACTCTCTTCCAGTCCTCCACAGTCCAATGCTGATACCTGAGAGCAAAGGCTAATATTCTTTTCCTATGGTTGACTGAGAGAAAAGGTTTCTTCTTCTTCACTACAGCCTTTGATGAGGCCTCCTTGAGAGTATTTCTCACTGTTTGGAAGGAGACAGGAGAGTCAACAATAGAATTGATGAAGTGGGTAGCTTGGACAGCAGTCTTGGCCTTGCCGGTTATAATTTGCTGAACAATAGCCCTTTTGTGGGAAGGGCAACCACCATGAAGCCTAGGCCTTTCTGGTTGGATTTCCTGTAGCACCTGGGCCACAGTAGACTTCCCTAGGCCAGTTTGAGAAGCAATTTTCCTAGTGAAAAGGCCAAGGAAGGAGAGAGAGATGATATTTTGTCTTTGAGAAGTAGGAATGGGTTTCATAGTGAGAGTGGGAAAATAAGCATGGAATGAGGGGTTTATATATGTTAGCTCATACTCAGTTATATAAAGGTGACATAACAAAACCCTTGATGGATGTATGTAATGATATTATGGCATGCCAGGGTTCAATTTATGTAATCAAAACTCAAAGTCAAAAAACTGTCCACATGACATGTCATTTTAACATAGCTGCCAGTTTGTCAAATTGTATCCATATCTCTTGCTTTATGGACTGATAGAAAGCCAAGAGCAAGTACTATATTTGATATCTATATTTGGTTAGGCTGGGGTTAGGGGTTATCAGGTTTAGTGACTTTGAATGAAAAATGTGCAAACATGCGGATAGTTGTTTGAGCCACTGTATCTAGGAAGTATGTTAGTGCTACTATTATTGTCAGAGGAAGTTGCTGCTTTTCTAGCTTCCTTATTGGCTTTTTTGTTTCCTGGAACGTTCACATGCCCTGGAACCCAGCAAATGGTGATGTTGTTTCGTGTCAATTTGTGTTTTTGATAGATCTCCCTGACTATCTTGCATAGGTGTTTCAGTAGGTAGTGGCCGGCTTTGGATGTGGAGTGTATGCTGGAGTGGATGGTGGCTTGATTATCGATGAAGATGAATATTGGTCTAGTTGGATCTGGTGGGGAGAGGATGAGTTTAGCTGCTAATGTGAGTCTCACTGCTTTGCCTTTGAATACTGTGTGGTCTTCTGCCGAGCCCAGGTGGTAGTGGGCTGTATGAGTGGGGGTATTATTCTCATAGAGTACAGTGGCCACTCCTATGTTACTTTTAATTCCCAAGCCATCGCAGTAGATGCGAAATTTCGTGTTTGTGAGTTCGTCATATTATTGAATGGCTTGGTCTTTGTCTTTTGAGATGTGGGTTTGGAATGGCGTGTGCGTGGTTGGAGCTGGAATGTTTGTATTCAGTGTTTCCATGCTGCCTGGTTTGACATTATAAATACAACTGAGGAAGTGTAAGGAGGAACAATGGGTTTTGACGAAGCATGAGGCTGTGCTTTGAAATAGAGAGAAGAGTGGATGTGAGCATGGGTGGGTGGCTATGCATGTTATTGCTTGTTGACAGAGGTTTCACATGTGGTGCGTTATAGGCCATGTGTTGCTGAGTGCCTCTAAGATATCTGTGGCTGTTGATCTTATTGCCCTAGTGATACTGAGTAGGGCTATGCATTGAACCTGTTCAAGCTTTTTTGCAACTCCCTTAGAACCTGAGAAGGAAATGTCAGCATCTTTCATGTATATAGGCTGGAACCAAACATTGACTGCATATAGCATTTTGGGGACTGCTACTGCAAGGTATAGCTGCTTCATCAGTGAGAGTGGGATTCCATTTGAGGTGGTGGAGAGGCGTTTAAGTTGGAGGATGTAGGCTGTTCCCATCGCTATGGCATAAGAGACTTGAGAGTTCCAGTGAAGTGATTGGTCAACAACCATGCCTAGAAATTTGTGATGAGTAGTGGGTTTGATCGTTACTCCTCTGAGTGTTAGGTCTGGTCTTGTTTTGCTGGTAGAGGCACTGAAGTCTATGAGGGCAAATTTAGACGTTTCAAATTTAGAATTGTAGTTCTTAGTCCAGTCATAGCCTCCATTGGTGTGTTCCATCGGGTATCATGAGTCTCTTTGAAGGCTTTCCTGATGGCTAAGAACATTGTGTTATTGATGAACACTTGAATATTCTCCTTCTTTTCATTGCCTGTGGAGATGTCTAGTAGGTCAGCATCGTAGATAATGTATAGGATCATTGATAGAGGGTCTCCCTGTCCTATTCTGTGAGTTATGGGAATCCACTGTTCTGAGGCGTAACCATCAAATTTGAGCTTAGTGTGCCTTTGGTTGAGTGCACAGGCCACGAAGAAAACTAGATTTTCCAGCAGACATCTTGTTCTCATATTGTAGAGTAGTCTGTCTGTGACCACATTGGGGAATGCTCCTTCTATGTCGAGGAAGAGGACCAACATCACTTTGTTTCTTTGCCATGTGTTTTTTACTGTTGCTTCCAGAAGGTGAAGTGAATCCATGGTTGACCTTCCCTGCCAGCCACCGAAGTGATTGGCTGGGAGTAGATTGTTGCTTTCAAGTATGAACATGAGGTGCTCAGCAACTATCGTGTAGATGAGTTTGTATGTAGTATTGAGTAAAGCGATGGAGTGGTAGGCTTTGGGGAGCGAGTAGTCTGGGCATCCTGGCTTACATAAGAGCACTGTTGTAAACTCTCTCCACGGGTCATAGAACATCTTGAGTTCGAATATTGCTTGGAATTTGGGGGTGAGGTAGGGGATGAGTAGGTCCAAGCAGTTTTTGAGTACGATGTTGCAGATTCTGTCCCGCCCTGGTGCTTTATAGGGACTCCGCTTAGCTATATTGTGTAGGAGAACTTCCTCCGTGATGACCGTGGTTAAGGGGAGCGGATCAGGGTAGTCATAGTCTTCTGGGACTGAGGAGTGTTTGGGAGGTGGCAAGAAGAAGGTATCAGCTAAGAATGAACTTTTTTCGTCGTTGGAAGTCACTAGGGAGGGAGTGTGGTTGGGATCTGGATGTTATAAAGAAGGGATTCACGTGTTAGAGGTTGCCCCATGGTGATGTATTTGTTCGCTATCCAGATTTCGTTTCCTGAGATATCCTCTAGCCAATCTAGCCAGTGCTGCTTTTTAGTGTTTTTTATCAGTGTAGAATACTTATTATGCTTGATGCAAAGGTCTTCATGAATAGGATGTTGGCGGTCATTTCTGTGGGTGTAAGCTAGCTTTTGAATGCATGATACTTCCTTCTTCATGTTTGATAGATCGTGAGTCCACTATCGCTTAGAGTGTGGGCTAGGTTTGGTAAGTGGAACGCTGTCCTCAATGATGTCCATGATTGTCTCCATTAAGTAGTATGCTGCTAATTGACACTCTGGTTTAGTGATGATTCATTTAGAAGGAGATAAAGTTGAAAGCTTAGTCTTGAGAGATTTGTTGAACTCCTTCCAATTTACATTGTGGAAGTTTTGGGTGGGCTCAGAGATTGGGATAGGTACATTGAGGTCGACTTTGGTTATGATTGGAATGTGATCCATCGTGGGTCCTCTTTTGGTGGGGTCGGTGTGTTATGTTTCACTCTTTTTCATTCTTTTCAATGTCTCTTAAAACCTTCCTCGATGACTTTTTCACAGTAACCTATGGGCTCACCTTTCATTTGTCATCAGGATTACCTACATTTCGTTCTCCCCGATTCTTTGGCCTTCCATGACTCACCTGACTTAGTCATACATAGCCTCCTCACATCTCCGCCCTTCAACAGGGTTCTTTCCGTTTCTATCGTATTCCATACTGTTCTTTATCTTTATTCTTTTCCGTCTTTTTCCTTTCTCGTACATGGTCTGTGCTGCATAACTAGCATTATATAAATCCACTTAGTACGACCATGTACCCTTAACTTTGAGCTCCACAATACTATGCTTAGTCTTGCCAGCAAAGACGTCAACTTCGGTCCCCTAGTCCCTCAGTCCCAGTAAGGGTTCCTCCAAAGAGGCCCTCCAAGTCCTAGTCCTAGTCCTAGTTCTAGTCACCTTGCGGCTACGTGCGAGCCTACCCAGCCCACACGTAACATGATGTCACATAGGGTGAAGAGTTCTGATGAGTGGTCCATAGAGAAAATGTTGTTGACTCAGGTCCAATTCTTCAAGTGTGAGGCTTGAAGGATTGGGGTGTTCTTTGGAAGGGTCATAAACATAGAGTGATCTGTGAGGAGAGAGATTAGCAGTTTTGCCTTGTCCAGATAATGTTTAGTTAGGAGGTGTAAGTTACACTCGTCCTTTTATAGAGGATAAAGTCGCTGAGCCATATCATGTGATTGTTGGGGTTGGGTCATAGGATGTGAGCGTGAGAGTTGAGGAAGATTTTCAGTTGCTTTTCGGTTTCTTCTGATTTGACATCATTGTAGATGTTGATGATCGTGCATTTTCTGAACAGACCATTGAATTGGACAATGATTATATCCCTAGATGGGAATGGAATCTGGTGCCAGCTGTTGGTGTCAATGGTGGCAGCCACTAGCGTGACAGTTCTATATTGGGATTTTTTGTCAGTATATCTGGTGGAGGAATAGACAGGTTAGAGGAAACGCAAGCAGAAGGTATTGCCTGTGTAATAAACATGCAGTTCTTGTAGAGTGTAGACATTCCAGTTTCTGACTTCTTTGCCATTGAGTAGAGCTTGTTGAGAGGTGAGCAAAGTATTGAGGTTTTGTTGCCATATGTTGAGCGATGTGTTGGGGCTTGTGTTTGATTCAGTCATTGTTGAGTGGTCATGGATTTTACCTAGTGATTGGTTGGTTGAGTGGAGAGAGCTGTCAGGTGACTGAGGTCAGGTGGGATGGTCATGTACAAAAGGAATGCCTGAAGAGTTTGTTTGTTGGTTGTGTGGGGGTAGTGTTGACTAGGAGCATAGGGATGGGAAGGTAATGGGTGTCGTGCCCTTTAGTCTTTCTGTTTGTGCTGCGATGGGGGCTGGTTTTTCATGAGTTGGGTGATATCTAGGAGAGTTTGGCGTAGTGTGGGTTGCCGAGATTGGGTAGGATTCTTGGAGGAGCAGGGTGTTTTTGTTGGTCTAGCAGGGTTGGGGGGGAGGAAGACTTCCATCCATTCCTCGTCCATTGGGAAGTACAGCATGGATTTCTCTGAGCAGTTGGCATTGAGTTGGTTGCACTTGAGGATGAATGCTGGGCAGGATCTACTATAGCTGGTATGGCACAGTTCGAGCAGTAGGAATGGGAGGGGTCCATGCAGTCTGAGATGTGGTGGTGGTTTCTGTAGAAGCTGCAGGTATCCTCCATTTCACTGCAGTTGTGGGCAATGTAACCCCAGCCTTAACATCTAATGCAATGTGTTGGCTTGATTTTGTCCTTACAGGGAAGAGTCAGTCTTTATTGATGCACCTGCCATGTCTAGCGAGGAGGTTGGCACTTGTTGGGTCATTGAAGAAGAGGATAGCATGCACCTTGGATTGGTTGGCAGAGCGGCAGTTGATGAGCTTAATCCATCTGAAGGAGACAATAGCATGGGGTGGAAGGTTGTTTTATTTCTTTATCTCATGCTGGAGTTCTGGGTTGGAGATGTTGTGATGTATAGGGACAAATTGGACAAGGAGGGGGTAAGTTCTTTCTTTGATGTGAGCCAGGAGACCTAGGTTGGCTATGAGTCGTTCCTTTGTAGGTTGACTTCTTATCCATGCAGCTATTGTGGAGGTGGAGGTTTTGAACAGGATGCTTCTACTCTTGAGCAGGATGACGAATTTGATAACGATAATAGGGTCCCCCTCTGTTCTGATGTTGTTGATAGCTGACTTTAGTAGTGACGTGATAGATGCGCTTGTGTCAGTCTGAGTATGGAGAGAATGATTCAGGGACAGTCCCAGAAGGATTTGATGCCACCTGATTTCCATCCTAGAGAGGACCAGTTGTACTTTCACTTCCTCCACACTTGTCTTCCTGACTGCATCTGCATAACTGCCTTGGTGGGGGGCTCCTGGTGGATGGGTTGGAGGGGTGAAAACAAGAGTCTTTTTCAGGTCATCAATGGTGGTTTTAGTATCTGACAGAGAGGTGAATAGCAGATCAAGTGTTGGGGCATGGGATGGAGAATGGATGACTGAGAGAGATTCTTGATGTTTGTTGAAATTTTCATTGTTGATGTAGCTAGGTTGTTGATGGAGTGTTTGATGGCATCGATTGTAGATGATAGGCTGATGTAATCTTGAGTGTTAGGGCTTTTGGCTAGGGATCTGCGTGGGATTTGATGGTTTCAGAGACTTGCATGAGGTGGCCTATCTGTGGAGATAGAGCAATTATTACTTTAGATGAGATATTGTTAGCGACTATGTCTGAGTTAAGGGAATCTTATATGAAAGATACTGCTCAAATGGCTTTGTTGATCGGTTTCAGTATTTCCTTCATCTGGGTGATGTGGAGGAGAGTGGTGGATAGACTAGAAAGCATAGTTGTTTTATCCATTGAAATGATTAAGTGCTTATAAAGAAAGGCCAGACCAGTTTCCTGATCTTTGACATCAAAATTCTGGCCATTATTTCTTCTTTTGTGGCTGTGCCTAGCCTCGCAGAATGCATTTTTATTGAGGAGTTGGGAATTGTGGGTTGACTGTTCCCTGGGGTGAGGGAGTGTCTAATACTCCCTTGGAACATAGAGTCCTTGGATCCTAGTATGATTTAGAGCTCAGTGTATCACCTTTGGTAGTGTTCCCTGGTCCAGTTTCGGGGTCCTCATAGGGGTGCCACGTGGTAAAAGGACAAGGAGTCTTGACCATGTGCCTTGATGCCTATTTATCCCCTTCCTTCTGGCAATTCACTCTTGAGCATGCAGCTCATGTTTATGACCACACCTGTAATGCTTAACTCCAGTGGAAAACCCCCCATGAACTGCTGTATGGGCACAAGCTCTTCATTTCCTATCTGCAAGTTTTTGGATGTGATGCCTATGTGCACATTCCTGACGAAACCCACAAGGGTAAACTCACATCTAAATCTGAGATGATGACATACCTCAGTGTAGTGACCAGTAGTGACCAGAACTACCTCTTCATATGGAGTAACACTGCTCCCTTCACTTTTGCACATGCCGTCTTTGACGAGCATCACTTCCCTAATTGTGAGCATACATGACCTTTGGATCTGGTATCCCATTGTTGGCCTCCACACTAGCATGAGGAAGACCCAGATCTTAACTCCAACTCTCTCCCCTCTCACAATGATACAGTCCCTGCTCACTCTTGTCCCCAACCTGCTGCAGATGTGCATTTACCTCCTCCGGATCCTGCTCTAGTCACTCTTCCTTGTGTGCCTTATCCTCCTCTGGCTGTGCCCCCCACTCCTTGTTGCAGTGAGTGTCAATGCTGCTTGCCTACTCAGCTGGGCAATACCTATGGCAAACAATGCCACCCTCTACAACAGCTCAAGGAAATTGAGCGTGACACCCACTGGCACGAACTTGTCCAGCCGGGTCCCTCCACCTCCTCTGATCCCTCTGTTGATGCTCTGGGAGAGCCCTCTGTAGTGCCTGATAAAGCTGATTCTGAGGACCTCATTGAACTTCTCATTCAGGCAGGGAGAGATGAGCTGGCTCAATTTTTACTTGATCATGCTATCCCTATGGACAATCACCACCATGCATCAGTAAACTATCATGAATGGTCATACCATGATATTCTTAAGCTGCCATTGGATGAACAATCTCTTTGGCATTAGGCTTGTGAGACTGAGCTTCAAACACTCAAAGACCAAAAGGTCTACCAGATCATTGATCACCCTGCTCATCATAAGGTGATTAAAAACTAATGAGTTTTTGATATCAAACCTGTCAAACCTGATGGCTGTAAACGTGCCAGATTGGTCGCCAAAGGGTTCTCCCAAGTGGAGGGCATCAATTCTGATCAAATCTTCTCCCTGGTAGTGCGATTCAAAACTGTCTGATGCATGCTTGCGCTTGCTGCACTTGAGTCATGGTATATTACTGGACTAGATATATGCTCTGCCTACCTATATGGTGAACTAGAAGAGGAACTCTACATGGAGTTTCCTGAGGGTTTCTTGCCCCCTCATCTTACAACTCCTGCATGCAATCTATGGCTTGAAACAAGCTGGACTCGTCTGGTGGAAAACACTAGATAAGTGCATGAAGGAGCTAGGATTCACCTGCTTGCACTCCAATGCTGCACTATTTGTCTATTGAGTCAGTAAAACCTCCATGCTCGCCATCATCTACATTGAAGATGCCCTCTTCTGCAGACCAGATCGAACTTTAGTAGATAAGCTCACAGCTACATTCATGAAGAAGTAAGAATGTCGTGATCTCAGGGAACTTTGTGAATTCCTCCGAATGGCAATCAAGCAAGATGGTCAGAAAATACTCCTAGACCAACAAGAATACCTTGCTAAAGTTCTTGAACATTGTTGCATGGCAAATGCTAGGCTTGCCTACACACCACTCCCTCCTAGCTACTACCTGGAGAAAAACAATGCCCTTGTTGACCCTGCATTGCGGACATGCTTTCAGCAGGTCATTGGCTCGTTACTATATCTCATGATCAGCACCTGACCTGATATTGCACATGCGGTAAACACTCTCGCCCATGCATCTGTGAATCCATCACAAACCCATCTTGACAAGGGCCTACACATCTGATGGTACCTTGTCAGAACACAAAGCTATGCACTCATGTATAATAGCTCCCTGGGTAAGGGACTCTATGCCTGCACTGACTCCGATTGGGATCAAGATCATCTCATCCGCCATTTCAAAACCAAGTATTACATGAAATTGGGGGATGCTGTGTTTTTGTGGAACTCACACTTACAAAAAACCACTGCCCTGTCGTCCACCAAGGTGGAATACATGGCTCTGAGTGACTATACTTGCCAAGCCATCTGGATCCACCAGATGATAAAGGAACTTGGTTTCAACCTTGGTCCAATTCCCATCTGTGGCAACAATCAGGGGCTGCTTTTCATTGCGCAAAACACCGTTACTGAGAAATGGTCAAAGCACATCCAGATCCAGTACCATTTTGTGTGGGATGTGGTAATGAATACCAATGATGTTGAGCTACTTCACATTCCCGGAACTGACAACCTGGTGAATATGCTCACCATGAACCTCATTTGCATCACGTTTGAGAAGTTCTGCTCACTGTTCAGCCTTGTTTTCTCCAACAGCATTTAAATCCACTACATTCTCTTCTTTCAGTGCTTTCTGCACTACATACATCAAGGAAGGGGGAGTGTTGAAAACATACCGTACTCCTATCTGATGCTTAGTAGTAAGCTTAGTAAGATACTTGCATGTACACTATATAAGCAGGAGCTGAGTACAAATAACCTTAGCTGACTTACAATCACTCTTGACTCTCAACCGTCATCATCTCTTTCAGGTATGTAAGATCTGTCTGCATTGCTCTTCCCATCTCCCTGCAAAGTGAGAATGCCATTGCAACAAACAAGTCAAGTCAGAGGGTAGTAGGGGCATGAAGACCAATGAGAAAGAGCATGCAGCCATGAAAGACCATTGTGCAGCCATGGTTGAACCCCAAGAAGCCCAGATAGCAGGTGGCAAGGTTGGCAACTCAATAGCTGACACCATTGACACAAATGTGGACTATGCTTGGCCAGCAGTGCTAGCAAACAGGTTGCAGACCCCACCAGAACAGTCTATCATGAAAGCCATATGCATGCCGTGCAATCACAGAGGATTGAGTAGAGAGGGCGAGGAGACAATCTTGAGCTAAATAGAGGCAGTGGGTGATGATGGAGCAGTAGGAGAGGTCAACAAGAGGTCTCGAATGGCCACAGACAATAAAGGTTGAGTGCATGAGCACATCTGTTGTTGCATATTATGTATGTGCTACTTAGCAAACATTGGGTGGTTGTACATCCACCAACTGCAAGCCTTCTTTTGAGCCATCCCCAGAGATATTCTATAGGATTGAGGTCAGGAGACTGTGCAGACCAACCCATAGTCCCAAATTCCTGCTCTTCTAGCCATTCCTTGACCTTCTTGCAAGTGTGCTTTGAATCATTGTCTTGCTGAAAAATGGTATCAGGAGAATTGAGACCATAATACTCCAGAGTTTGACAGAGCTCATCCTTCAAAATCTGAAGATAAAGGTCCCCATCCATCCTACCATCAATCTTGGTGGCAAAGCCAATCCCTCCCTAGGTCATACAGCCCCACATCATCAAAGAACCTCCTCCAAATTTGAGGGTTCCTTGTACCAGCCTATCACTAAGCCTTTCACCTGCCTTTTTCCATGCCCATTTACGCCCATCTGACCCTAGGTAATTGATTTTGGTCTCATCAGACCATATCACCTTCTTCCAATCATCTATAGTCCAATCTTTATGGGCATATGCAAAGTCCAAGTGAGCCTTGCGATGTCTGGCAGAGAGAATAGGACATTTGGACTTGACTACAGCCTTTATACCAGATTTCTTCAAGTGAAGTCGAACTGTGCTGGCAGAGAGAGGTTGATTGATGATATTGGTAAGAGCTTTGGTCACTTGAACAGCATTGTCAGCTTTGCCAGAGGTGATAAGGTGTTGGGCATGGTGAATGTTGGTAGAGGAAAGCTTAAAAGGATGACCTCCAATAGCCTTAGGAAGAGCAGAATAATGCTTGGTGCGAAGTTTGGATATGGCAGAAGGGCTGACACCAGTTTGCTTGGCAATAGCTACACCAAAATGGCCAGCATCAAGCAAAGAAAGAATTGTGTTTTGTTGAGTAAGAGAGAGAGATCTGACCATGGTAGTGGTTGAAAGTAAAGAAGTGTGGGAACTTTTTCAAACTCAGACACACTATTTATATGTATATCATTATTTGTATCAACAAAAATTTGCAAATATTATGTGATTTGACTGATATCCTACTCATCAATTCAAAAGCTCAAAAACCCATTCCATGACATTGGTGTTTTAAAATGGTCATATCTTCACACCCTGTGATTGGAATCACATGACCTAGGGAGCATTCAGATAGCCAATGGTATGTACTATTTAGGGCTCCACCAATGCTAAGCGCCATTCCCACACAATACCCACACAATATAGCAGTACATATCATTTACTACATTCACTGTCAACATGGAATGGGTTTTTGAGCTCACTGTGACACTGAGATAGCCAAGAAGCTATCCTTTTCACTAGAAAATTGACATAGCCTGTGGTGGATCATCTAGTTTCTATATCTCCTCCCCAGTTGGTGTCTGAGTATGTGATAAGGCCATCTGAGGGTGAGTTCTTCAGGTCTGCAGTTCCTGAATAATGTATGCAGAGTCGCTTGGTCCCTACCATGTACCTAACAATGTGTAGAGCCTTCTGCAGGTGTTCTTTGATGGAATTGGAAGCAAACTGCGAGACATCCAGGCGAGTGCCAAGTGTGATGAACAACAAGGATCCAATGACTGATTGAAAGTGAGTTCGCAAAGCAGGATCAATTCAAGGAGCTGGATTGTAACCTATAGGAAGTGGTGTGCATGCAGGTGCAGCATTTTCTAGTTTGAATTGCTTGATAATTTTCTCAGCATATTTGCACTGACCAAGTTGAAGGGTACATCATTTTCTTTCCCTTCAAATCTGCATGCCTAGGTATTCCATAGCTTCTCCAAGATCACAGCTTTCCCATCTCTCTATAAAAGACTTCTTGTGAGAGAGGACCAATTTCTTGTTGCTATCCATAAAGAGGGCATTGTCAACGTAAATGATGATAATAATGATATCCTTTCTGACATGCTTTACGTAGACTCTTGAGTCTGAAAGAGAACATTTGAAACCTCAGTTCAGGAAACTCATGTGCAGTGCCTTGTTCCATTGCAAAGTGGCTTGTTTGAGACCATATATGGCCTTTCATAGTTGACAAACCTTTCTCTCAGCACCTTTCTGAATGAAACCTTAAAGCTGCTCCATATAAATTTCTTCGTCAAGATCCCCAAATAAGAATGCCATCTTGACATCTAGTGCTTGAAATTCCCAGTCTTCTAGAGCACAGAGCACCAGTAAGAGTCTTACCAATTTGAATCTTGCAACCAGAGAAAAGGTTTCTTTGGAATCTATCCTGAAGACTTGAGTGAAGCCTTTGGCTACAAAGCAGGCTTTCTTGTGTCCATGACAATCTGTCACTCTTAACAGCATAGACCCATCTCCCTTTGATAGGTTGTCAACTCTTTGGTAAATCCATGAGATCCCAAACATGTCTTTCTTTAAGTGATTTGATCTCTTCATCCATAGCATCAAACCAGATCTTTTGCTCAGCTTCCAAATATTTCAAGACACCTCAGACAATGAGCTGTGCATGCCATGACTCGAAACGAGTCAAGACAAGACAGCTAGCTAATAGCACAATCAGTAAAGTTGAACAGCATGAAGACATGATGAACCACATACCTAGGCCATCACTGTTGGACAACACAGAATGCAGAGGCGATTTGGCTACTCACATTGTTGATGGTGTTGAGCTGATAAGGCTTGAGGCAGACAATGATGGTTGTTGAAGAACAAGATGTTGTTAGAACTCAGACGTTGAGTTCAAATCTTATATAGTGACAGGTATTGTACAATTATATAAGCTACTCTACCTAAAGAAGAAGAATAGAAATAGGAGCGAAGCAGCTATAAGATAGCCCATTTAACACTCCCCTTGCTCAAAGCATGGTAGGCTGTAGAGCGGAATGGTAACTATGAAGAAGATAAAACAATCCCGAGAATTCCTCAAACTTGATATGCCCTAAATATTTGGTGAACATGGGTTGCTGACACCATCAATGAAGAATAATTCGATGTGACTATCTTGGATCCAATCACAAATCGCATGCCAATGAATTGTCAATGGGCTTACTGCGGGGTTCAGAGATAGGGTTGGACGCCATGAAAATGGATCCTTGGTTATCACCACAAATAGGAATTGCGTTCATGTTGTACCCCAATTCGCATAGAAGTTGCCTAATCCAAAAGCAGTCTGATAAGGACATGTACTCAGCTTCAGTAGAAGAATGCACCACGGTAGGCTGCAAGCGAGATTGCCAACTGAAAGTACATCCAGCTAGTTTCAAGAACCAGCCGGTTTGCGACTTGCATGCATTCAGGTCGGATGCCCAATCTGCATCAGTATAGGTGATAATGCCTTCATTTTTGGTGCCATCAAACATAAGGCTGCTTTAGGCATGCCCAAGAGGTAGCAACAATTATACAGCGCTTTTGATAGGTGTTCCTCAGTTGGGTTGACTGAATGACGCGCCATTGTAGTGATGGCATATGCAATATCGGGTCGAGTTCCTATCATGATGTAAATCAAGGAACTGATAACAGTTTGGAACTTCTGACGAAGTTTGGAATCAATGGGCACTTGTTTTTAAGGGGGTAATACCCTTGAGGTAAGGGAGTCTGCATTGCTTTGGCATTCTGCAGATCAAATCGTTCAACGATCTTTTGTGAATATTCCTTTTGATCAATAAAGGTTTTATCATCAGAGCATTTGATGTTCCTGTGCAGGAACTCTTTGGCTTTGCCAAGATCGCGACATTCCCATTTGCGCATGAAGTGCGCTTTGACCTCATTAACAGTCGCCTTTGAGGAACCGCAGAAAACGGCATCATCTACATAGATAATGGCTATAACTGTAAGGGAGTCTTTTCTCTTATAGAGGAAGATACCGGGATCAGAGTTGATTCTTTCAAAGCCAAGTTCTTTCATGGACTCATTGAGGGCTTTCCACCAGGCAAGAGAAGCCTGCTTTAATCCATAAAGGGCCTTTTTGAGGTGCAATACTTTGGTCTCAGCACCAGGGATTTTGAATCCCTCAGGTTGTTCCATGTAGATCTCTTCGTCAAGTGTGCCATATAAATAGGCGGCACGAACATCAACGGCTTCCATGTGCCAGTTTTCGAGCACTGCGAGTGCAAGCATTAAGCGCACTGTTTCGTATCACACAATAGGTGAAAAGATTTGGTCAAAGTCTAAGCCTTTGACCTGTGAGAAACCTTTCGCAACAAGGCGCGCACGTTTTCTACCATCGGGTTTGACATCAAATACCCAGTAGTTTTTGATGACTTTACAATCTTTAGGATGATCAACCAGTTCGAAAACTTCTCGTTTGGTAAAGACCTCGAGTTGCTCGTGACAAGCATTTTTCCACTCCTGTTGCTGCGCGGGTGGTAGTTTTTGGATATCCTTGAAAGTCCAATCACGTATAGGCTTAGAATGATCTGCAGTATCTACTCTTATCACCCTCCCCAAGAGATAAGAAGTGAGCGCTCCTTCCCTTTCCCTGGTGATGCACTCAATCTCCTCTTTGGAGAGATCAACATTTTCTGGAAGGGGAATGTCAGGAAGATACTCATCGGGGAAAGTCCCGGGAACTTCTTGTTGAGGAGGTGCACCAGCATGGTCCAAATCGTGCCAAGTGCACTCTGCATCTTTTTCCTAATCAACAGGATGACGATCATCCCCATAGATGTTTCCTGGGTGGTGAGGAACATGCCGTTCCTGCATAGAGCAGCGAGGAGCAGGAGGAACAGCAGGGGGTGCAGGCAGAGGGCAGCGCTCAGGGGCTTTGCCCTTTTTGGGTTGCATAGGAGGCGAAGGTGGTGCAACAGGCGAGGGAGTATGCGGTGGAGGCGCATGGAGTGGTTCGGGAGAGTCCAGACGAGGGTGGAAGTTATCAAGGTCATCCAGCATATCAGGGAGCGGAATCTCGACCTGTTGCTCGGGACTGACTTGTGTCTGTGGACGTGTAGGCTTTTTCTCACATAAAAGGAACAGCTGCTTATTAAAGAGTGCTTGTGCCGAAGTGAAAAGGGTATTTTGGGGACGGCGCATCAATAGATAATTCCGTTTGTTACCAGGTGCAACACCTAGATACACCATTGGTTCCGATTTAAGGGCCAGCTTATTGGTGCGAATGTCTGAAGGGATGTGGGCATATGCTTCGCAACCAAAGATGCGAAGGTGGCCAATATCAGGAACCTCTCTATTGAGAATCTCAAACAGAGTGCACCAGTTATGTCTGTGCAATGGTGTCCTGTTGTATACATGGATGGCATGGCTCCAACTGAATTCCCACCAAGATTCAGGTGTGCAACGATCAAGGTGCATCAATTCTGACTTGTCCATAATGGTGCGCATAAAGCGCTCAGCATGACCATTTTGTTGGGGAACGTGTGGGGCACTCTGGTTGATGCGTATCCCCTGAGAGGCAAGCAGCTCATTGAAAGCTTTGGACTTGTACTCTCCCCCTGCATCAGACATCCATCCTTTGATGGTAGCATTGAATTGGGTGGATACCATTGCTAAAAAGTGCTTGGTTGCCTGTAAGGCATTATCCTTGGTGTGCAATAAATAATGTGCTTCACCCATATGGCGTATAGTCGTCGAAGAAGGTGATGACATATTTGTACTTATGGTAAGATACAATGGGGAAGGACTTAACATCTGAATGAATGAGCTCGAAGGGCACTTTGGCTCTCCTGAGATCTGGGTGGAAAGTGCGAGCAGGGGTTTTACCCTCCGCACAACCTTTGCAGGTCTTATCATCCTTTGGAATCTCGAGTGAAGGAAAATTGCATGTGTGTTTCGCAGCATGT
>JBBPJJ010000425.1:0-19832 GCA_038088635.1 Veloboletus limbatus
GCTAAACATCACAAAGCTAGATTGGATTTTGCTTATGCTCACAAGGATTGGACTTTGGAGGACTGGAAGAGAGTAGTATGGTCTGATGAGACTAAAATCAATCGCCTAGGGTCAGATGGACGTAAATAGGCATGGAAAAAGCCAGGAGAGAGGCTTGGTGATAGATTAGTGGAAGGAACACTCAAGTTTGGAGGAGGTTCATTGATGATGTGGGGCTATATGGGTTGCGAGGGTGTTGGGTATGCCACCAAGATTGATGATAGGATGGATATGGTGGTAATGGTTGTGAACAAAGAAGCGTGTGAACTTATTCAAGCTCAGACATATTGTTTATATGTGTATCTGTATTTATAGGACCAAACAAACACAAACATCATCTCACTTAATAGAGATTTCACTAGCAAGCATAAAAGTGAATAAACCCTTACCCTTGCAATGACATAGTCATTTTACAATTAACACATCTTGGCATTGGCTGTGCCAAATCACATGATCCAGGGACCGCATTGTAGCTGAGGGAACCCTCTATCATCCACCATACCAAGGATAAGCGCCATTCCCACGCCTTCATGTGCTACATTGCACCTAGTCCAAAATAGTAAAACATTGCAAGGGTTTTTTCACTCACTGTAAGTGCTGCACTATAGGACTGCAGGTGAGAAGGTGTGGTTTCGTGGGCGGGTGAAGGTGGCAGGGCTTTGACTATAATTTCACTGAGAGCCTCTGATGACTGGAGGATGTTGGCAATATAGGGGGAGATGGTGGTAATGACATGTGCCCAGACATCTTTAGTGACTGTTTCCTTACGTGGTTCGTGATGCATGGTTCATGATGGAGATAGCTGAGCGAGTTGTGACTTTTCCTTCAGGTAGAAATGCTACTGCTCTTATGGCCTCAACAGCTGTATGGGGGACCTCACATCACTGCAAGATATGGAACAGGGATGAAGCAAGGTGTTCTAGCATAAGGTCTTCTCCAACTATGGTGATTAGGTGCTTGGAAAGATAGTCGATCCCTCCTGCCACATCTTTGACTGAGTATGTATTGGTTATTCTGATGGAGTCCTGCATGGGGATGGTTCAGGCTGCAGCCGAGCTACAAGTGACTCTGGTGCCTGTCGCTAGTGCTATGGGAGTCAGGGTTTTGGAGTCCCTTTTGGTTCCAGCCTGGATTGACTGGCTACCGACCATGTTGGTGTCCTTGTTATACGGGACTGGTTGAATGGTCTGTAGTAATGATATCTAATATGGATGTGCTTGGAGCATTTCTCTGTGATGGGGTTTGGTGCAATGAAGATCAATCCCTGATTGTTACCACAGATGGACAGAGGAGCAAGGTTGAAACTGAGTTCCCTCATCATTTAGTGGATCCATACTGCGTGCTGAGCACACTCACCCAAGGCCATGTATTCTGCCTCAGTGGATGACAGGGCAGTGGTGAGATGGGCTTGTGAGGGATTCACAAAAGTGCAAACAATTGTGTTAACCATGTGTGCAATATCTGAGCACATGCTGATCATGAGATATAGTAGTGAGCCAATGACTTGCTGAAAGTGTGTTTGCAATACAGCATTTACAAGGGCATCATTCTTCTCCAAGTGATAGTTGGGAGGGAGCAGTATGTAGGAGCCTTTGCATTTGCCATGCCACAGCGATCAAGTACTTTAGTGAGATATTCTGATTAGTCCACCAGTATTTTTTGGCCATCTTGCTTTATGGACATTCAGAGGAATTCATAAGGTTCTCCAAGATCACAACATTCCCACTTCTTTATAAAGGCAGCCTTTAGCTTATCTACTGAAGCTTTGTTTGATCTGCAGAAGAGGGCATCATCGACATAGATAATGGCTAACACAAAATTCTTTCCAACTCAATAGACAAAACATCCAGCATCAAAGTGTAGCCAAGTGAATCCTAGCTCCTTCATGGATTATCCAGTGTTTTCTATCAGTCCAGTCCAGCCTGTGTCAGGCCATAGATTGTGTGCAAGAGTTATAGGACCTTGCTTTTAAAATGAGGAGGCAGGAAACCCTCAGAAAACTCCATGTAGAGTTTCTCTTCCAGTTTGCCATAAAGATAGGCAGAACATACAGTCACTCAAAAAAGTGTCCCAATGTTGGGTCATTTTGAAGAGATTGACTAATTATAGGGAATAATTAAACTACAAGACAATATGCTTGCAGAATGGAGGAAGGTAGTTGCTCTTGGCATTCTAACACTGGTTTGGTCATGTGATTTGGTTGTCATGGGAGTGAATTATAGGCATTTCAAATTAACATGTCAATGGGACACTTATTTGACCCTGCATTTGTTAATCATTATGTCATATGTAACATAGGAATTTGATAGCTATTGATGGTTGCTATGTTACCAGGTTATGTAATTATGTAAGTGAAATAAGCCCAAGCATATATATACCTTGAGTTTCACTCCAATTGACTTCACCATACCATGAAAGCTATTCCCTCCTCTACTAAAGCCAATATCCTTCTTTTCTCTGAACCTGGCCTCTCTGCTTATCACATTGCATCCAAGACTGGTCTATGGAAATCCACCATTGCTAGGGCCATCAAGTAGATCCTTCCATAAAAGGAAAATATCAAGCTAGAACATCCTTCAAAGCTTTCTTCTGTTGACAGGAGAAGGATTGTTTCTAGTATCACTACTGGCTGCTGTTCAAGCCACTTATATCATCAACTCTGCTCTTTCCTCTCCAATCTGTCCACAAACTATTCAAAATGTTCTCAAGGCTGTATTTCTAAAAGCTATGGTAAAGAAGAAGAAACTCCTGTTGTGTGCTAAGCATAGGAAAAGGAGACTAGACTTTGCTTTAAAGCACAAGGATTGGACTATGGAGGATTCGACAAGAGTTATTTGGTCAGATGAAACAAAAATCAATAGGATTGGGTCTGATAGAAGGATGTATGTGTGGAAAGAGGGAGGTGAGCCCCTACAAGACAAGAAAATTCAGGGAACAGTGAAGTTTGGAGGAGGTTCCTTGATGGTTTGGGAATGCATGGGCTGAAATGGAGTAGGGATACTTGCAGAGGTTGAGGGGAAGATAAATTCTAAGCAGTATGTGTCCATTTTAGAGGACAATTTGCTTCTCAGCCTGGAGAATTCTGGCATTCCTGAGAAGAATATTATTTCAAGGAATTAGGGTTCTTGACTGGCCAGCACAGTCACCAGACCTTAGTCCTTTCAAACACCTCTGGCAACTTCTCAAAAAGAAGCTTAATAGCTATGAAAGGCTAGCAAAAGGAGTTTGGGAGCTTTGAAAAAGAATTGAAATAGAGTGGGGGGAAGATAGAGGTTGAGGAGTGTCAAAAGCTAATTGAGACTATGCCTAGAAGACTTGAGGCAGTGATACAAGCAAAGGGAGGACACCCAAAGTACTAATATTTATAATATAAACTAGAGTCAAATAAGTGTCTCAATGACATGTCATTTTGAAATGCCTGTAACTCACTTCCATGACAACCACATCACATGATGAAACTAGTGTTAGAATGCCAAAGGCAACTATGTTTATTCATCCTGCAAGCATGTTGTCTGATATTTTAATAATTTCCTGTAATCAGCCAATCTCTTCAAAATGACCCAACTTTGGAACACTTTTTTGAGCCACTGTACATCAAGTCTGGTTATATACCATGCTTCAAGCATGGCTAGCATGAGCATGCATTGGACAGTTTCAAAGCATATTAATGGGAAAAAGCTTTGATCAAAATTGATGCCCTCCACTTGGAAGAAACCTTTGGCAACTAATCTGGCATGTTTGCGACCATCAGGTTTTACATCAAATACATTTTTGATCACCTTGTGGTGAGTTGGGCAATGAACAATTTGGTAGACCTTTCGGTCTTTGAGTCTTTGTAATTCAGTCTCACAAGTTTTACACTATAGGGATTGTTCATCCACAGGCAGCCTTAAAATGTCATGGTATGACCATTTGCAGTAGTTCATGTTCATGTGAAAAGGGCTATCATTCAGTGAGATAGCCTGGCTGATGAGGAATTGTGCCAGATCATCTCCTCCTGCCCAAACAAGCCACTTAACAAGCTCCTCACAGTCAGGCTTATCGGGCACACTAGAGGGTTCACCCAATGTGTCAGTAGAAGGGTCCAAAGAGGCAAAGGGACCTGGCTGGATGATATCACACCAGTGGATTTTGCACTCAATCTCCTGGAGCTGTCGAAGAGGATGACATTGTTCACCATAAATATTACCTGAATGAGCAGGCAGTTGGCACTGAAATTCACTGCATGAGGTGCAGGAGGGACAGCCAGAGGAGGATGAGGTGCATAAGGAGGAGTAGCCAGTGCAGGTGCCTCAAGAGGCAGATGCTCAGAAATGACAGGAAATGCAAGTGCAATCCAAGTAGAGCAAGGATGAGAGTGAGGGGTAGCCGCATCATCGTCATCAGAAGATAGGGATCCAGAATCAATATATCATCCTCATGGCAGTGGTGAGGAAGCTGGTAAGAAATGGTACCTGAGGGTCCAGCCCCAGATGGCAGAAAATGACCACAGCAGGGGAGGAGATTTTCATCAAAAATAGCATGTGTAACTATGAAAAGAGTGCCATGATCCTATATGAAGATATGATTCTGATTTCCATGAGGGAAAACACCAAGATAGGTCATTAGCTCAGATTTAGAGGCAAGCTTACCATCACAGGTTTCATTGGGAATGTGCATGTAGGCACCATATCCCAAAGCCTGGAGATGAGCAACAGTGGGTTTACACTTGTACAGCATTTCATGGGCAGTATTCCATTGAAGACAGGCATTGGGTGTGTGCATGTACACATGGGCAGCATGAAGGAGTGCAACTTCCACCAGGAAGGGGGGCAGCAGGCATCAAGGCACATGGCTTGAGCCTTATCTGTCAAGGTGCATATCATATGCTCCACATGCCCATTTTGCTGATGGGCATAGGGGATGGAGTGATGGATGTGTATACTGTTGCAATGGCATCCTCCATTTGCAGGGAGATGGGAAGAGCATTGCAGGTCAAGTTACATACCTTGGAGGCAATGGTGAAAATTGAGAGTCAAGAGTGATTCAAAATCAGCTAGCTTGATTCAGACTCCGGGACAACTTATATACTTTACAAGTCCAAGCATGACTAAGCTTATTACTAAGCATATAGAGGT
The DNA here is from genome assembly GCA_038088635.1 of Veloboletus limbatus. NCBI lineage: Eukaryota > Fungi > Basidiomycota > Agaricomycetes > Boletales > Boletaceae > Veloboletus > Veloboletus limbatus. Next base: position 5,157 of record JBBPJJ010000425.1, read on the forward strand.
GACTACCATTTCCTTCAACACTCCCCCTTGCTTGGTATACATAGTATGGAAAGCACTGAAAGTAAAAAATAGAAAGAGAAGAAGGGCGAGCGTATCCACATCAACCAATGTTGGAAAACACAAGTCCAAGCTGTGAGCGAAATTTCTTAACCATGACATGAGTGAGGCTTTTAGTAAACATATCCGCTAGGTTGTCAGTACCAGGGATATAAAGAAGCTCAATATCCTTTGTGTTCATTACCGCGTTCCGCACGTATATGGATGTGTTTGGACTGCTTCTCCATAACAGGGTTTTGTGCTATGAGTAGTGACCCCTGATTGTCACCACAGATGGGAATGGGACCAAGGTTAAACCCAAGTTCCTGCATCATCTGGAAAATCCATATTGCTTGCTGAGTGCAATCACTCAAGGCCATGTATTCAGCCTCAGTGGATGACAATGTGGTGGTTTTTTGTAAATGTGAATTCCACAAAAACACACAGTTCACCAATTTGAGATAATATCCAGTTTGAGAATGGCAAGTGAGATGATCTTGACCCCAATCAGAGTCAGCACAAGTGTAAAGTCCCTTATCCAGGGAACCATCATACACAAGTTGGTAGTTTCATGTACCCACAAGATATCGACAGATGTGTAATGCTTTGTCGAGGTGAGCTTGTGAATTCACAGAGGCATGGGTGATAGTGTTCACTGCATGTGTGATATCAGGTCTAGTACTGATCATAAGGTACAATAATGAGCCTACAACCTGTTGGAAGCACATTCTCAGTGCAGTGTCAACAGGGGCATCATTCTTCTCTAGATAGTAACCAGGAGGAAGTGGTGTGTGTAGGCAGGCATAGCATTGGCCATGCCACAGCAGTCAAGTACTTTAGAGGTATTCTTGTTTGTTAAGAAATATTTTTCAGCCATCTTGCTTGATTGTCATTCGGAGAAATTCATGAGGTTCTCCGAGATCATGACATTCCAATTTCTTCATGAATGTAGCCTTGAGCTTATCTACTAAAGCTCGATCTGGTCTGCAGAATAGGGCATTGTCAATGTAGATTATTGCTAGCACAAATGTTTTACTGACACAGTATATGAATAATCCAGCATCTGAATGCAAGTGGGTAAATCCTAGCTCCTTCATTGATTTATCTAGTGTTTTCCACCAGACAAGTCCGGCTTGTGTCAAGCCATAAATTGTGCACAGGAGTCATAGGACCTTGCCTTTTAGATAAGGAGGCAAGAAACCTTCAGGAAACACCATATAGAGCTCCTCTTCTAGTTCACCATAAAGATAGGCAGATCGTACATCGAATCCAGTTAGGTACCATGACTCAAGCACAGCAAGCGTGAGCATGCATTGAACTGTTTCAAAGCATACTACTGGAGAGAATATTTGATTCAAATCAATTCCTTCCACTTGTGAAAAACCTTTGGTGACCAATCTGGCATGTTTATGGCCATCAGGTTTCACATCAAAAACCCATCAGTTCTTGATCACCTTTTAGTGAGTAGGTTGATCTACTATTTTATAGACTTTTTGGTCTTTTAGAGTTTGAAGCTCGTTCTCACAAGCTTTACACCATAGAGATTGTTTCTCTGATGGCAACTGCAAGATATTGCAGTAGGACCACTCGTGATAATTGATGTTGGTGTGAAAAGAATTGTCCAGTGGTATAGCCTAAGTGAGAAGAAAGTGCACCAGCTCATCTCCCCCAGCCCAAACAAGGTGCATAACGAGGTCTGTGGAATCAGGCTCAATAGGCTCCGAAAAGGGTGCACAAGAAGGAGCAGGATCAGAAGAGGCAGAGGGACCAGACTGGACAAGATCCCGCCAGCAGGCTTCATGCTCGATTCCCTGCAATTGTTGCAAGAGGTGGCAGCATTCACCATAAACATTGCCAGGACGAATATGTAGATGACATTGATGCTCACTGCAACAAGGCGCAGGAGGAACAATGGGTGGAGGATGAGGCACATGAGGAGGGGTAACGGGTGCCAGCATATCAAGGAGCAAAGACAGCAATTCAGAAGGAGGTGCAGGTGCAACTGGTGCAATGGGAGCAGGGGAGGGACAAGAGCAAGGAGGGGCCACATCATCGTCATCATTGGAAGACCATCCAGTATGAGTAGACAGATCATCCTCATGACAGTGTATATGAGCACGATGAGAGATCAGACTGGAAAGCCCATTTCCAGAAAGAGGATGGCATGTGCAATGTAAGTCATCAATTCAGACTTAGGTGCAAGTTTACCATCACAGGTTTTAGCAAGAATGTGGATGTAAGCACCACAGCCAAAGACCCGAAGGTAGGACACAGTGGGCTGACACTTATGCAGTATCTCATGAGGTGTTTTCCACTGAAGACACACATTAGGAGTGCGCATATACACATGTGAGGCATGAAGGAGAGCAAATTCCCACCAGGAGAGAGGCAGGCAAGCATCAAAATGCATGGCCTGAGCTTTATCCATCAAAGTATGAATGATACGTTCGGCACACCCATTTTGCTGGTGTACATATGAGGCAGAATGATGGATGAATACATCATTATCCTTCAGAAAATCAGTGAATGCCTTAGATGTGAATTCTCCCCCAGAATCAGAATGCCAATGTTTGATGTTGGCATTGTACTGTGTATGCACAGCGGCAAAGAATGGTTTGGTAACACGAAGGATCTGATCTTTCCTTGCCAGACAGGAAATCCAGGCAGAAAATATATAATCATCATAGAAAATGGCAGCATATCGCTTCTTGCTGCAACCTAGGACTTCAAATGATTTGAGATCACAGTGTATCAGCTCAAAGAGAGCGGTGGCCCACATCTCACTATGAGGGAAAGGATGATTAGGCTGTTTACCTAATTGACAACCATGACACAAGTCAGGTTATTGCGGAATAGAAACATCTGGAAAGTCCAGAATGTGTTTTTTAGCTGTGCAGATAACCTCTTTTGAGGGGTGTCCAAGGCGCTGGTGCAGAATGTGATAATCTACCAACAAGAAAAAGCATTTGTGCATTCTGCACTGGTGGAGCAGACAGCCAATACATAGTGTCACCTGGATGCATATGGAAGGTGAGGAATGTGGCATCAGAACAGGTGTCATAAAAATGAATGGCATTTGTGTCTTGGTGAAGATGCATGCATGCATTTCGCAAAAGAGTACCCATTGAGATGAGTTTCAAGGTACACTTGGGCATATGCACAACTGGTGCTAACTATATGAATTTGTTGTTGAACCATACAAGGACAGTGCCAACTCCAAGAATTGGTGCAGACCTGTTGGCTGTTTGTGTGCTTTGAGGGACCATAAATGGTCAATACTGTACAAAGTTGCATATGTCACTAGTAAAGTGTGATGAAGCCCCTGAGTCTAGCAGCCAGATGTGAGTGTTATGTGTGGGCTTGGGTAAGCACGCACGTAGCCCTGGTGAGGTCTAGGACAAGGGGAACCTTGGCCGATGCCGTCAATGGTGTACGCGAAGACGTAGGCTGCACACGTATAGTGCCAGCCAAAGGAATCGTATACCGGGTCGAGCACGGAATCAGCGAAGGGAGCTTAAGATTGCAAGGGATGGATCTAGGACTAGGGTACAAGGGGGAAAATCCAGGGACTAGGAGTAAACCCGGGGGAGATCCAGGGAACTAGGTGGAAGCCCAGGGGAAGTCCAGGGGAAGTCCAAGGGAAGTCCAGGGAGATCAAGAATAGAGAACATGGTACGTGCTACTAGGGTTTATATTGCGTAAGGTAAGGGGGCACGGACCATGTCAAGAAAGGAGAAAGAGAACAGCACCAGTCAAGGGCTGTGTGGAATGAGGACAGCACCGGTCATGGGCTGTGCGAAGGAAGGTCATAGAATACGAGGGAAACAGAGAGAAGAGACTAAGAAAGGAAAGCACAGGAAGTAGGCTGTGCGAGAAGAGAAGCCGAGGCTATGCGCGTGAGAGCATAGGGCTAAGGGTATTCTATGAAAGGAAGAGAAGATCAAAGAAGCAAAGAGGAAAGGAGGCGGACTCAATGATGAGTCAGAGACAAGGGCGATGACTCAGGTTGAGTGAGTCAAGGGGAGCCGGGAAGGCAAGGTCGGTATAGGAGGACTCGCGTTAGGCCGAAGGAATGCACGAGGAGAGAACAAGGCATGCATGAGGCGGAGATCAAGAGACAGGAATCTGGGATGACCATAAGGTCCGAGGGAACAAGGAAGGACCATGGGTATGGTCCGGACACGAGGACAAGGGAAGGACCGAGGATAAGGTCCGGAGTGGGAATAAGGATGACTCGAGTAAGCACGAGGGGAACTCGTGGTGTGAGGTTATGAAAGGAAGCCGCAGCAAGGCAATGCTGGAATGGAAGCCGCAGCAAGGCAATGCTAAAGGGAAGCCTCGAGGTGAGCACGTGATGAACACGAGGCGTGCTTAAGGAACGAGTCGGAATGAGTGAAGGAAGGCTGTACTCAGTGGGTACAGCACGAGGAGTGCGAGGAGGATCCAAAGGAGTATGCCGAGGGTGACGTTGTAGACCGAAGTTAGGGGTTCCCGTAAAAGGAGTAAGAATAGGGGAAATCATAACAGTGAGGAGGCATATTATGTGAATGATCTTTTGCTTTTCCTTTCCTATTGCTAAGAGGCCTTCTACAATTATCACAATGTATGAGAGGGTCCAAAGAGCAGTTGTCATTTGGAGAAGTAGTTACTACATGGTTGGTAACTACTGAGGAAAAAGCACGATGTATGATTTGATTTCTATGAAGTGAAATTTCATTAGTCAGAACATAGAAAGGAAGGGACTGACCATTCCTCCATTGGATTGTCCAATGCAAAAAGCCCATACCCATATGGGTCCTCATCCTCAATGATGTTGCCCTGAGATCAAACATTAAATCTTGAGGAATCCAGAGGATAAATTGGGGGCTGTTACGTTTTCCCCTTCTCTTAGTCCTTTTATAGGAACCCCTGATTTTGGTCTACAACATTGCCCTCGGAATACTCCTTTGGATCCTCCTGCGCTCCTCGTGTTGTACCTGCTGAGTGCAACCCTTTTCCACTCATACTGATTCATTCCCTAAGCACACCTCATGCTCGTCACGTGCTCACCTCGAGGCTTCCCTTTGATATCACCTTGCTGCAGCTTCTATTGCAGCATTGCCTTGCTGCAGCTTCCTTTCACAACCTCGCACCACGTGTCCCCCTCGTGCTTACCTGAGTCATCCTCATCTCCACTCCGGACCTTACCCTTGGTCCTTCCCTCATCCTCATATCTGGACCATACCCGTGGTCCTTCTGCAGACCTCATGGTCACTCCCTAGATTCCCATCTCCAGATCCCTCCTCATGCACTCCCTCAGCCTAACCTGAGTCCTCATATCCTGTCCTCACCTTCCCTAGCTCCCATTGACTTATCCAACATGTGTCATTGCCCCTGTCTCTGACTCATATTGATATACCCTCAGCCCTACCCACACGCATAGCCTCGGCTTCTCTTCTTACACAGCCTACTTCCTGTGCTTTCCTTTCCTGTATTTCTTCTCATTCTTGCACAGCCCATGACCAGTGCTGTCCTCATTCCCATACAGCCCTTGACTGGTGTTGTCCTCTTTCTCCTTTCTTATCCATGGTCCATTGCCCCTTACCTTACAATATATATACCCTAGTAGCATGTACCATGTTCCCTATTCTTGATCTCCCTGGATCTACCCCTAGTCCTTGTGCCCTAGTCCTAGACCCACCTTGCAATCCTAGTCTCCTTCACTGATTCTGAGATCGACCTGGTATACGACTCCTTGGCTGGCACTCTACGTGTGCAGCCTTCAACATCGCATACACCATCGACAGCATTGGCCAAGGCTTCCCTTGTCCTTAACCCCTCCAGGGCTACGCGCATGCTTATCCAAGCCCACACATAACAGGGGCAGTGTTTTCAGCTGCTTGATTTGTATGCCATTCGTGCCGATTCTTCATCGCACCAACAGGCTGTTTTCCCTCATGAGGGCTTGGGTGTACTGCCACCCAAATTGGAGGGACCTGCGGTGGGTTGCTGCTGTTGCTGTGTGAAGGTCAGGTCCACCTGCTTGTATCTGACAGGCCCAGTCTTGTATGCATGATGCATGGGAACTTGAGCATGAGGAGTGGGCTTACGCCTTGAGAGCTGTTGCTTCCAGGCTGCCACAGTCATCCACTTGATGACAGCAACTGTTGGAACAGAGGTAGACTCAGTGATTGAGTCAGGTCAGACGGTACTCATATTCAGGAGCTGGGTGGAAAATTCAGCATAACATGGGAGCTTTGACAAATAGATCATTGCTTTGATGTTGTTGGGAATTGTGTAGCCGAGTTGGTCCAACAAGGCAAGATGGGCACTTGCTCGAGAAAAGGTCTGCGCGGAATGTTGGTTTTCCGGGAAGGTAAGAGACATGAGTCCCTTGAATTCCACATATGCAGTTGCAAGAGATGGTATATCATATGTGGTTTTCAGGTCCATCCACAAGGTGTTCATGAGAGTATAGTCTTGGAAGCGGTTGGCGAGGTTCTGGTTGAGCTTGAGCCATGTATGGCTCCAAGCACTTTGTCGTTGTTTTCATCCTATTGGAGTTGCTTCTCTTCAAGGGCAGTAAGGTCATCCTTAGTGAGGGTTGCATAGATGCAGCATCCTTCCACATCAGTAACAATAGCAGGCATGGGGTGGCTGCACTGCATCCTCTGATAAACTTCTGCAAATCAAAGATAAGCATCTATTTGTTGGGCCCAACGCTTATAGTTGGGTCCCATGAGGAGGGGAAGATCTTTGAGGGATGATGCTGAGGACATTGTGATGTGCTGGATGATGATAAGTTGTTAGCTCTTGTGTTCCAGACAAAGAGGGAGTGGAAAAGAAAAAACCACATCACAAGCACGACAAAACACCAGAGCTAGACTATGGGGGAGACTTAGGCTCCCTATGTCTGTCGTTTCAAGGATGATGTCAGCGAGTGTTCCTGCATCATTGATGACTTGTCTGTTTCCAGATAGATTGGTTGTTGACCTTGAGAAAGAGTGTTTCCATATCATTTCTGGTCATCGACCCAAGTAGGCTGCATTGCACATCTTTTCAGATGGCAAGCAGGGCTCATAACCTGTTGCAATGGCATGCTCCCTTTTCAGGGAGATGGGAAGAGCAATGCAGGTAAACTTACATACCTTGGAGTTGATGGTGTAAACTGAGGATCAAGAGTGATTCAGAATCAGCTAGCTCTTATTCATACTCCGAGACTGCTTATATAGTGTACAAGTCTTGAGTATGACTAAGCCTATTACTAAGCTTATAGAGGTGACTACTGTTTCCTTCAACATGAAAAAGTGATGCAGATAGAACTTACATACCTTGGAGAGGATAGTTGAAGTTCAAGGTCAAGAGTGATTCAAGATCAGCTGGATTAATTCATACTTGTCTCCTGTTTATATATATGTCAAGTAGCTATATTACTAAGCTTATTACTAAGAATAAATGGGAGTACAACTAGTAAAGCATGTTCTTTCAATAGTATCTTTATTTGTGTATATCATTTTGCTTGTGGTCATGAATGAAGAAGGTGTAATGAATGATTGTGAGGTCTACGAGGGCACAGATACTATCTAGTGGACACCTAGGAAGGTTGTTGCATAGTTGGGCAAAAGCCCATCGGGCTTTCCAGCTCAAAACTGTCCCAATCCTGAGGGGGCAAGGTAAGCTGTGATTTCCCAACCATTAGGAGCATGGCAACATGGCCAGCGAAGCTTGACTTCCCTCAAGCTAGGAGAAGGGTGACTCACAGTCATCGCACTGGCGGCATTGCTATCTTGTGAAAAGATTCCAGTGGGTCTTTGTTGCCCTGCAGGTATGGTGCTAGGATAAGTGCATGGTGTTGAAGGTGAAGTGTGAATGCTTCTCCTGCCCGTTGGCCCATTACTTTCACCACATCAAAGGGAACTCCATCCAGTAGATAGTGGAGTATCCCTCCTATCCTAAGGCTATGTCCCTTAAAGTTTTCAAGATAACATTGTTTTGCTAGGGTGGTTAACCATGAAGTTACTCTCATCTTGGAGAGAGGTCTTGAACCATTCTTGGGATGCTTCCATGTGAACAAATGTGCATCAGGAGGGGGAGCATTGACCTTGAAGTGGTTTTCCAAGGCAGCCAGGGGGTCTGACATGCAGCCAGGGCATGGGGCACATTGTGCATCTTCACCATCCAGTGTGCACTTTGTGAAGGGCAGGTGGAATTTGATGCCTGGAAGACCTTTGTCATCACAGAGAAAAGAGACATGTTGGCGCATTATGTGCTTGGAAGGGTTGAATTTGTTTATAGCTGGAACTGTAAATTCCCCAAGGCAAGCTATGCAGTACAAGGTGGATGTTTGCAGGCAAAGATCACAGCATCCTTTGGGTCATAGGGATCTAAATGAGCTCAAATAGTCTTTAAATCATCAACTCTAACCAGAGGACACTTTGGATGCTTTGAAGATTTTGGTGCAAGCTTTGTTGCACCCTGGAGTGCTAGCTTTAGCTTGTCTTTGTCTACATTTCAGGTTTGGCCATGTGAATAGTGCCAAGCCCATAGCACTGTGGAGAAGTTTGCTATAGTGGAGCCCGAGTAGATACCAGCACAGTTCATCAGGAAAGCCATTAATAGTGTTTGCAGTATAGGGCAGTGTTACGCGAAGCATACTAGTGAGGACGATGAGCTAGCAAAGTAGCACCTCTACCATGGAGAGGGTGCACTTCCTTGATCTCTTATGCTAGCGAAGGCGAAGGATTCTTGCCACATGAAGGCAAGGCTAAGGAGGACTGAGGTTAGGACTGAGGGACGACTGAGGAACTAAGAATGATCCAAGAGTATGCTAGATTGCACAGATCGAGAATGAGAATAGAGTACAGTGGGAGAAGTATTTAAATAGATAGGAACGTGTAATCATGGAACAAGATGGAAGGAGAAAGAAGATTAGCTAATCTAAAGGGACGCGTAAGCATAGAACCTGATAGAACTCAGGAGAAGATTAGCTAACTACACAATTACAAGAGAAATTGTGGTGAAGAAGGAAAGTTCAAGAAGGAAGATGAAGATGGATGCGATCGCCACACGAGAAGAGAAGAATATGATCATATGAATAGAGAAACATACCACTAACACAAGAAGGTGAAGGACGAAGGATGGAGAAGCAGTATGTGGAACGAATTAGGAGTAAAATTGTAACATTACCCCCATCATACATTCGAGCCCCAGGCTCGAGAAGTCTACACTCCAGAAGTGGGAAGAGATTGTCCAGTGACGACATAAGATGCTTGTTCAATGGTATAGTGTTCATAGGGGCAGTCAGCAAGGAGATGACCAAGGTTATTGCAACATCCACAGATACGACACGGACAGAAGCAGTCAGCGTGTCCCCAACAGGAGCATGTGGTGCACTGTTGGGACAGGCAATTGCGAGGGGAATGGCCAGGACAGGAGCTACGGCATGAGGGACACCGATAGTCGGGACAGTCGACTCGATAATGACCAAACAAACCATACTGGTAGCAACGAGTGGAAGTGGTGGCAGGACTGCGAACAAGAGGAGAAGGGATAATGCGAACAGTGGAGGAAAAAACCTGAGATCCATCAGAAAGGCGATGATAGGTGACCAGCTCACGATTACGAGCAATGATGGTTGGGAAGAGTGGACTCCGAGGCAGGGGAGGGAACACGGTCAGCAGGGGGAGCAGGAACACGAATGGAAAGGGAAATATTAGGAGAAGGGGGAGAAAGTGGGGTGGAAGAAAAGGACTCTATGTAGCGATCACCAGCATCTTGGGGTAAAGAAAGAAAGATGGATTTAAAAATGCGAAAGGCAAGTTGTCGGGGAAGACGTTCAAAGTAGGTATGAAAACCATACAAGTGGAGGATGGAAAGAATACGCTCGGGAAGACAGTTAATTTGTAGGCAAAGGGGAATGCCAAATTCCTCAGGGAGATCCCTGGGAGCAGCGCGAAAGTGAGAAAGCTGAACTTGGGAGACGGCAAGAAAAAGTTAAACAAGTTCTACCAAGATGTCGTCCTCAGAGAATAGAGAATCATTTTCGAGGGCGAGGACGAAGTCTGGCCAAGCGAGGGCAGCGGCATAGAGGATGTTGATGTAGTGGGCAGGGAGAAACTGTGGGCGGACTGGTACTGTGCAAAGGAAAGAAAAAGCAGGAGTGAAGGAAGGAGAGGAAGCGGGGGAGGAAGTTGACGACATTGGAAAATGTAAAGAGAAAGTCAAAGGCAAGGATAAGACCAAGAGTGAGAGCGAAAGATAAAACTAAATCGTATAGGAGAGATGATAGGGAAACAATCATTCAAACTGAGTTTGAAGAAACAGAAGGTGTTTTCAAGAAGAAATACCAAAGAATTTGACTGACAAAGAAGAGAGCAAATGTAAGAATGGGAATGAGGGGGGCAAGGAAATGAGGCGCCATTGATTATCATAGAGAATGGGTTCTTTTGTACTTAGAGAGGATGTCATGAGCGTGTCAGAGATTAGTCTCAGGTTCCCAAGTGTTTTCCGACATAGAGTATCCTTTCCATGCGGTCAGGTACCGATAGCGGCCAGGGGATCCCTTGTGGGCAAGGATGCCGTCAACCTCATACTCTTCCTCGCCTTCTATAATGTCAGGAGGCGGTGTCAGGAACGAAGGACCATATGCTTCAGTTGATCGATACGAAGATAAAAGGGAGGCGTGGAAAACATCATGAAATTTCCATGTGGGAGGGAGTTTGAGCCAATATGAGAGTGGAGATAGTACCTGAGTAATTTCAAAAGGACCCAAATATTTGGGTGCTGTTACGGTTGACCTGGGTAGGGGCAAACGTAGCCTTGCAAAGATAAAGCCATGAGTGAGGAACGAGGACTCGCCTAAGTGTTGTACACGAAGGTCAATGATGAGCTGCCTTGAAGAATCAGCAGGAGCTTAGCGAGGAATGTCCGCTCGGATGGCAGGACCACGATGAGGGCAAGTCTGCAATGAAGCAGGTGGATTGCACAGGAGATACAAGGTATTTCGCAAGGAGGTCTAAGCTAAGGAGTAGGGAAGGGGAGTGAGGGTTTATATACCCGAGCTATGGAATATTGTGGAACCTTGCAGAATGTCTTCGAAGAAACTGTGAACCAATGGCAAAGAAGACGTGATTGGTAATTGCGGTGAAATATGAAAGAATGCCATGGAACGCTTAGTAAAGGAAAAATAAGCCAATGGCAAAAGGAATGCGATTGATAATCACTGTGGAACATGAAGGAACATCGTGGAACGATGAGTAATACATTGTATCATGTGACACTAAATAAATGATGGAGAAGCAAAGGGAAAGAACGAGGAAAGAACAGAGGAAAAGAGGGAAATCGTAACATTACCCCTGCACTAGCTGCTGAATCACCAGATGAAGAAAATCAAAAAGGGGAATTGTAACCCGAACCGTCCATGTTGTAGTATCCCTCATCGGGGATGACATTGTTGTGGAGTGGGGAAGGAGAACGGGGTCGCGCAGCAGGTCGTCGTCGTTGATATGACGGAGGATGAGACCGATGAAGTCCCCGATAGGGAGGAGGGGGAGTCGGTAATGGTAAAGGGGAGTTACGAGAGCGACGAGACCAGTGGAACGATGAGGAGGAAGAGGAGGATGACAGAATAGGAGGAGGAAGAGAGCAGTGCCGAGTCATCCGCTCTGGACAACGTGATTGTGGATGTCCAGGACTTCAATGCATGCAAATGGGGCATTGATAATATTGGCAGTCAGGGCAGTTATGCCCGAGATGACGGCAGAAGTAGCAAGCCTCATGGTACCGGGGGTGATTGGCAGGGAGGGGGTCCTCTCCGTTGTTACCACTAAGCCACAGGTCGACCCGCTCGAGCATGGCTAACTCAGCAAGGGTCAGTGGGGAAGCTGGCGATGATGATGATGGTGGTGTGGTACGGGGAGGGGCTGGTGTGTCAGGAATTTCGTTGAGGCAAGAGTGGTAGTAGGCTACGTCGTCAACAAAGGCCGGGAAGTCCATTTGATGCATGAGTTGAAGGAGGTCCTCTTCAAGGGATTCGTGAAGGGAGCGAATGTGACGAACAAAAGGGGGAAATGGGCGGTCGGTAGAGGGTATGGGGTTCATAGTGGCAAGGAGAAGACGCGAAGTAGTAAGAAATAGACGGTATAAATAAAGAAAAGGTGATTAGTTGTCCATGTGGGTGTCAAGGGTGCGGCTAAGGGTAATGTCACGGAGTTGGAAAATGAGGCGGGTAGTGGCAGTCTGGTCAAAGAAGGATTCTCTACGTCTATGAGCGAAAGAAGGAAGCATTACGGATGGAATTGAAGAGGGGACAGCGAGAGGAAACATAGGAAGTGAAGATGGTAGGGAGGTAAGGCGTTTTGAAAGAGTGAGAATGGGGGCAGGGGCACCGCCGTCGTCCGACCCGACTTGCCACCCGGCGTTGGCATGAGTGGAAGATTGATCATTGTCGAGGGTGGAGGAAGTTGTGGTGGAGGAGATGGTTGGGTTGGTAGGACCGATGGACATTGTTTTTAGCGTTTGTGTGGTGGGGAGTGAGTTGTGATGGAGGGAAAGGCAGTTGGGTGTCATTTTTTTTTATATTCCAGGAGAGCTGACTTTGAATGTTTGAGATCCCGTTCTGGGATCCAGGAGTCGTCTTCCGGTGGGTATCCTTTCCATCGGATCAGGAATGAATGGAAAGAAGAAGAGCTGCGATGTTTTAATATCCGCTCAATTTCAAATTCCTCTTCTCTGCCGATAAGGTCAGGTGGTGGTTTCGGAAAGTTCGGCCCGTGTATGCTGTTTTCGCGATAGGGCGATAAGAGGGATGCGTGGAAGGTTGGGTGGATTTTCCACGTTTTGGAGAGGCGAAGACAGTATGTGATGGGAGATAGGACGTCTGTGATAGTGAAAGGTCCTTCTCGTTTGGGGGAGAACTTTGGGTCGGAGATACGCCGTTTGAGGTTCTTTGCCTCCAGCCAGACTTTGTCTCCTTTGGCGAAGGGCGTGAAGGTTCGTCTGGTTCACAAGGCCATGACTTGTCAGGCAAGTTCATGTGCTGCGAGGGCTTCGTTTCACGCAGCGATAAGGTTTTTGAAGCGAGCCTTGATGGCAGAGATAGGGGAGTCAGCTATTACCGAGGGAAGGGCATGGGGTTCATATCCCATCATGAGATAGAACAGTGATTGATTGGTGACAGAGTGAGGACGGTGATTGTAAGCAAACTCCGCATGTGGGATCAATGAGGGCCATGAGGTGAGGTTGTTTCCGCAGAAGATGCGGAGATAAGTTTCGACTTCTTGGTTGACACGTTCAGTTTCCCCATCGGTCTGTGGGTGATAGGCGGTAGAGAGGGCAAGGGAGTAATTGAGAAGGCGGCCTAGTTCTTTTGCGAAGGCAGAGGCGAACTGGGGGCTGCGATCAGAGATGATTTTGTCGTAGAAACCAAAATGGATGTAAACGTGGAGGAAAAAGAAGTGTGCAACTCCTTCAGCGGTGACTATTTTGACTGTGGGACAGAGAATCACCCCCTTCATAAGGCCGTGGTCGACTACGACCAAGAGAGAGTCGAAGCCGGCAGAGGGGGGGAGGTCTGTGATGAGGTCATAGGAAATTTGCTGAAAAGGGCGCGTGCAAGAAGACCAAATAGGGGTGAGGGGGGGAAGAGTGGGATGGGTATTGGATTTGGCCTGCTGACAAACAGCACAGCCATCAATGTATTGCTGCACAAAGTGCGCAAGACCAGGCCACCAGAATTCAGCAGAAACCAGTTGGCGTGTTTTAAGGTAACCGGGGTGGCCGGCAGACTTGTGATCGTGGCAACGGTGAAGGATGGAGCGACAGAGATCCCCATTGGGTGGGATGTAAACGCAGCCCTGGTAGGTGAGTATACCGTTGGTGTGCTGCCAGTCGGAGAGATGGAAACAGAAGGCCAGGGGAATGGTCCCATCCAAGGCCTGTAAGGCTTGGAGGACAAAGGGATCAGCAAAGGAGTGAGAGGTAATATGGTGGTGGAGGGTGGCGTCAATAAGATTGATGAAGAGGGAAGGGGGGAGAAGGACAACGCCTTCATTGTCCGAAGAGGAGGAAAGATGGTCTGGGCAACAGGAAAGAGCATTGGGGGTGGCGAGACGCATTCCGGGGACATGGATGATGCAGAGATCAAAGTCGGCAAGGTCGAGAAGCCAGTAGGCTTGACGACGGTTCAGGTTTTGGACCTGTCGGAAGTAGGTAAGGTTTTTATGGTCGGTGAAGACCTGGATAGGATGGGAGGAACCGTGGAGGTAGTGACGCCACTCTTTAAGGGCACGGATCACGGCGAGGAGTTTGCAATCGTGAATATTGTAATTTCGCTCCGCAGGGGCGAAAGACTGGGACAAGTAGGAGCAGGGATGCCAGTCACCATTGACATCAGTTTGGAGAAGGACCACGCCGGAATTGTATTGGGAGGTGTTGGTGGCATTAACAAAGGGAGAGGAGAAATCAGGGAGATGGAGGATGGGTTTGGCGAGAAACAGGGATTTCAATGTTTCGAAGGTCTGCTGGCAAGTGGGAGTCTGTCATATCCCGAACTCCGCAACCGAACTCCGTCGCTTCGCAACGCGGTTCCGTCACTCCGTCCTCTTCCAAACTCCCAAGGTGCTCAGTAACTCCGTTCCGTTCCGCTTATTATGACGCTTCATA
>JBBPJJ010000426.1:0-19808 GCA_038088635.1 Veloboletus limbatus
GCCCGAGACGACGGCAGGAGTAGCAAGCCTCATGGTACTGGGGGTGATTGGTAGGAAGAGGGTCCTCTCCGTTGTTACCACTAAGCCAGAGGTCTACCCGTTCGAGCATGGCTAGCTCTGCGAGGGTCAACGGGAAAGCTGGCGATGATGAGGATGATGATGGTGTGGTACGGGGGGGAACCGGTATGTAAGGAATTTCGTCAAGGCAGGAGTGGTAGTAGGCTACGTTGTCAATGAAGGTCGGGAAATCCATTTGATGCATGAGTTGAAGGAGATCCTCTTCGAGGGATTCGCGAAGGGAGCGGATGTGACGAACAAAAGGGGGAAATGGTTGGTCGGTAGAGGGCATGGGGTTCGTAGTGGCAAGGAGAAGACAGGAAGTAGTAAGAAATAGACGGTACAAATAAAGAAGTGGTGATTGGTTATCCATGTGGGTGTCGAGGGTGCGGCTAAGGGTAATGTCCCGGAGTTGGGAAATGAGGCGAGAGGTGGCAACTTGGTCAAAGAAGGATTCTCTGCGTCTATGGGCGAAAGAAGGAAGAATTACAGATGGAATGGAAGAGGGGACAGCGAGAGGAAACATGGGAAGTGAAGATGGTAAGGAGGTAAGTCGTTCCGAAAGAGCGAGAATAGGGGTGGGGGCACCGCCGTCGTCCGACCCCACTTGCCATCCGGCATCAGCATGAGTGGACGATTGATCATCGTCGAGGGTGGAGGAAGTCGTGGTGGAGGAGATGGTTGGGTTGGTAGGACCGATAGACATTGTTTTAGTATTTGTGTAGTGGGGAGTGAGTTGTGATGGAGGGAAAGGCGGTTGGGTGTCGTCTTTTGTATTCCAGGAGAGCTGACTTTGAATGTTTGAGATCCCGTTCTGGGATCCAGGAATCGTCCTCCGGCGGGTATCCTTTCTATCGGATCAGGAATGAACGGGAAGAAGAAGAGCCGCGATGTTTTAATATCCGTTCAATTTCAAATTCTTCTTCTCCGCCAATAAGGTCAGGTGGGGGTTTTGGGAAATTCGGCCCGTGTATGCTGTTTTCGTGATAGGGCAATAGAAGGGAGGCATGGAAGATTGGATGGATCTTCCACGTTTTGGGGACACAGAGGCAGTATGTGATGGGAGATAAGACCTCAGTAATGGTGAAAGGTCCTTCTCTTTTGGGAGAGAACTTCGGATCGGTGACTCGTCGTTTGAGGTTTTTTGCCTCTAACCAGACCTTGTCTCCTTTAATGAAGGGCATGAATGTTCGTCGGGTTCGTGAAGCCATGACTTGTCGAGCGAGTTCATGCACTGCGAGGGCTTCGTTTTGTGCAGTGATAAGGTTTTTGAAACGAGTTTCGACGGCGAGGATAGGAGAGTCGGCTATTACCGAGGGAAGGGTGTGGGGTTCATATCCCATCATAAGGTAGAAGGGTGATTGGTTGGTGACAGAGTGGGGTTGGTGATTATGGGCGAATTCTGCATGTGGGATTAATGAGGGCCATGAGGCAGGGTTATTTCCACAGAAGATGCGGAGATAGGTTTCGACTTCTTGGTTGACGCGTTCTGTTTCTCCATCGGTCTGTGGGTGATAGGCAGTAGAGAGGGCAAGGGAGTAATTGAGAAGGCGGCCTAGTTCTTTTGCGAAAGCAGAGGCGAATTGAGGGCCGTGATCAGAGATGATTTTGTCGTAGAGACCGCAGCGAGTGTAGACGTGGAGGAAAAAGAAGTGTGCAATCCCTTCAGCAGTGACCATTTTGACTGTGGGACAGAGAATCACCCCCTTTGTAAGCCCGTGGTCGACCACGACCAAGAGAGAGTCGAAGCCGGCGGAGGGAGGAAGGTCTGTGATGAGATTGCAAGAGATTTGCTGAAAGGGGCGAGTGCAAGAAGATCGAATTGGGGTGAGGGGGGGAAGAGTGGGATGAGTGTTAGATTTGGCCTGCTGACAAACAGCACAGCCGTCGACATAGTGTCGCACAAAGTGCGCGAGGCCAGGCCACCAAAATTCGGCAGAAACGAGCTGGCGGGTTTTAAGGTAGCCGGGGTGGCCGGCAGACTCGTGATCATGGCAACAGTGAAGGATGGAGTGGCGAAGATCCCCGTCGGGCAGAACATAAACACGGCCTTGGTAGGTGAGTACGCCGTCGGTATATTGCCAGTCAGAGAGGCGGGAACGGAAGGCCGGGGGAACAGTTCCATCCAAGGCCTGTAAGGCTTGGAGGACGAAGGGATCGGAGGAAGAGTGGGAGGTAATATGGTGATGGAGGGTGACGTCAATAAGATTGACAAAGAGGGAAGGGGGAAGAAGGACAATGCCGTCATTGTCTAAGGAGGAGGGAAGGTGGTCGGGACAACGGAAAAGAGCATCAGGGGCGGTGAGATGTGTGCCGGGGACATGGATGATGCGGAGATCAAAGTCGGCTAAGTCGAGAAGCCAGCGGGCTTGACAACGGTTTAGGTTCTGGGCTTGCCTGAAGTAGGTGAGGTTTTTGTGGTCAGTGAAGACCTGAATTGGATGGGGGGAGCCGTGAAGATAGTGTCGCCACTCTTTCAGAGCGCGGATGACAGCGAGGAGTTCTCGGTCGTGGATGTCGTAGTTGCGCTCTGCAAGTGCGAACGATTGAGATAGATAGGAGCAGGGGTGCCAGTCACCATTGACATCGGTCTGGAGGAGGACAGCACTAGAAGCATATTGAGAGGCGTCAGTCGCAATGGCAAAGGGAGAGGAGAAGTCAGGGAGATGGAGGACTGGTTTGGCAAGAAACGGGGATTTCAGTTTCTTGAAGGCTTGTTGGCAGGTGGGGGTCCAACTCCAGGGGATTGTCTTCTTGGTGAGGTCAATGAGGGGTCGGGCGACAGTGGAATAAGCGGGGATGAATTTGCAATAGAAATTTGCGAAGCCGAGGAAGGAGCGGACATCACGAAGAGAGGAGGGAGTAGGCCAGGAGGCAATGCCGTCCAGTTTGACAGGGTCCATGGCAAGTTGCCCAGGTTTGACAATCATGCCAAGGTATTCTACTTCCGAGGTGGTGAAGGTACATTTCTCCAACTTGAGATGGAGGTCCAACTCCGTCATGCGTTGAAGAACTTGGCAGGTGCGTTCTTCGTCGGTTTTCTTATCGGGGGAGTAGATGAGGAGGTCATCCATGTAGATGACTAACCATCCTTCAGCGATCATATCGCGGAAGAAGTCAGTCATAAAACATTGGAAGGTGGCAGGAAAGTTTGTCAAGCCGAAGAACATCACCGTTGGTTCAAAAAGGCCTTTATGGGTGATGAAAGCGGCCTTCCATTGGTGTCCATCCTTGATTCGTACGTTGTTATATCCCCAACGGACGTCGAATTTGGTGAAGATCTTGGTGCCTTTGAGTTTATCAACAAGGTCTGAAACAAGAGGGAGAGGATAAGCATCTCGAACGGTATGTTCATTGAGATACCAGTAATCTTGGCAGGGGCGGAGTCCGCTGTCCTTTTTTTTGACGAAGAAGAAGGGTGATGCCTGGGGGGAGTTTGATGGTCGTATTTTTCCTGCTTTGAGGTTTTCGTCGAGAAAGGACTCTGTCACTTTCTGTTCATCGGGAGTAAGTGGGTAGATTTTGCCAATCTTTGGTACGAAGGAGTCGGTAAGGTTGATCTCATGATCATATGGTCGGGACGGGGGAAGGTGGTCGGTGGCTTCTTTTGAAAAGACGGAAGCGAAATCTTTGTAAGCCGCCGGTAGGTGCACTTTAGGTTTCTCTGCTGCCATGGCTAACTCAGTGGCAGTCGTGAGTTTGGCAATGCGGGGGTCTCCTTTGGGGATGAGTTTACTTCCCACGCGAAGAATATGATGGATGATTCGGTTGTCATTGGCCTGGACGAGGTATTGCTGTTTGGACTCGTAATCTAAATAATTGTATAACCGGGCTTCGTGTACCGAGTCAACGTGGATATGGTTTGGAGGAGGGTCTTCACGTGGTTGGTATCGTTGATATCTTGCTGATAGACAAACGTCGTCGTTGTGAAGAGCAACTAGTTCTTTTGATTGGTCGGTTCTCTCATCAATAGAGAGGACTTGTTTGTGCCAGTCAATTCTGGGGTTGACGGCCTTAAGCCAGGGGAGACCTAGGATCACGTTTTGATGTCCGCAGTTCATGACATAGAATAAAACCTTGTGTGCGATCCCATTGATGTGGGAAAACAGGGTGGTGGTGAACCGTACTCCTCCTTTGAAGGTTGGTTCCTGGTTGAGGTTGGTGACATGGATGGGGGAAGAAAGGCGAGTGGTGGGGAGGTGATGTTTCTTGACGAAGTCCCAATCGATACAGCAGATGTCTGCTCCGCTATCAATGAGGGCCTTGGTTTCGACAGTTTGCAATGTGTGGGAAGGGACGATGAGTTCAAGGGGAACGATCATAGATTCCTTCGTGGTGGTAGATACTAGTACAGGGGCACATTGTAGGGAAGAGGGAGTGGGTCGCGTCGATTGAGACTCCCGAGCTAAAAACCCTTGTTTGGAACAGAGAACCCGACCTTCTTTACAGTCGGCGTTGTTTCATCGTCGTCCAGCTCAATCAAATTTGTTGTGGCTTCGTGAGTGCGTTGTATGCGGGGACGAGGGTTGGTTTGGGGAATCTTTGGGAAGGTTCGACATGTGTCTGTGGAATGTCCTGTTTTTCTGCAATGGAAACATCTTTTTGTTACGTGTGGGCTTGGGTAAGCTCGCACGTAGCCCTGGTGAGTGCTAGGACAAGGGGAGCCTTGGCCGATGCCGTCGATGGTGTACGCGAAGACGTAGGCTGCACACGGATAGTGCCAGCCAAGGGATCGTATACCGAGTCGAGCGCGGAATCAGCAAAGGAAGCTAGGATTGCAAGGAGTACAAGGACTAGGGGTAGATCTAGGAACTAGGTGGAAGCCTAGGGACTAGGGTCTAAGGAGAAGTCCAGGGAGATCAAGAATAGGGAACATGGTACGTGCTACTAAGGTTTATATAGCGTAGGGTAAGAGGCACGGACCATGTCAAGAAAGGAAGAAGGAGAACAGCACCAGTCAAGGGCTGTGTAAATGAGGACAGCACCGGTCATGGGCTGTGCGAAGGAAAGTCATAGAATATGGAGGAAACGGAGAGAAGAGACTAAAGAAGGAAGGCACAGGAAGTAGGCTGTGCGAGAAGAGAAGCCAAGGCTTTGCGCGTGGGAGCATAGGGCTTAGGGTATTCTATGAAGGGAAAGGAAGATCAAAGAAGCGAGAGGAAAAGGAAGCGGACTCAATGGTGAGTCAGAGACAGGGGCGATGACTCATGTTGAGTGAGTCAATGGGAGCTGGAAAGGCGAAGGCGGTATAGGAGGGCTCGGGTTAGGCCGAGGGAATGCACGAGGAGGGGACGAGGCGTGCATGAGGTGGGGATCGAGAGACGGGGATCTAGGAGTGACCATGAGGTCCAAGGGAACGAGGAAGGACCACGGGTATGGTCCGGACACGAGGATAAGGGAAGGACCGAGGGTAAGGTCCGAGGCGGGAATGAGGATGACTCGGGTAAGCACGAGGGGAACTCGTGGTGTGAGGCTGTGAAAGGAAGCCGCAGCAAGGCGATGCTGGAATGGAAGCCGCAGCAAGGCGATGCGTAAAGGAAGGCCTCGAGGTGAGCACGTGATGAACACGAGGCGTGCTTAGGGAACGAGTCGGAAGGAGCGGAGGAAGGCTGTACTCAGCGGGTACAGCACGAGGAGCGCGAGGAGGATCCAAAGGAGTATGCCGAGGGCGACATTGTAGACCGAAGTTAGGGGTTCCCGTAAAAGGAGTAAGAATAGGGGAAATCGTAACACTTTTCTCCTTGATGCAGCGTTTTCGTTCTTCTGGGGTGAGCTTGGGAGGAAAAGGGGCGGTGATTGCATCTACGTCCATAGCATTAGGATCTCTAGCCGGGGTGGTGTGTTGCGAGGTGGAAAAAGGACGGAAGGTGGAGGAATGGTTATGAATCTTGGCGAGATCCTGTGCTCGTCCCCATTGGGTTTGGAAATGAATTGCTTTCTCGTACCATTGGTCTATTTTGGTTGGTACGGTGTCCATGGACATAATGCGATGCATGAGGGATGGGGGAAGTCCTGCAGCAAAGTAGCTAATGAGGACTCTTTCATCTTTGATTCCTGAGAGGACGTCGTCGTTGCGGAACTCTGTAACAAAAAGATTAAGCTTCTCTCCCCAGGTTTCTCCTTTTCCTTTTGGGGAGGAAACTTGTCGAGTGGAGAGACGGTTGATAGCATTGTTCTGGGTGTCGACATGTTCGAATGTAATCTTGAATTCTTTGATGAAGTCCTGGAAGGTTCCGAAGGATGAGGCGGCTAACGCCTTTTGGCGGAAAGTGGATGCCCAGGTAGCTGCGGTCCCTTCTTTCATATGAGAGAGGGCAAAGGCAACCCTCTTTCCTTCGGAGTTGTATACATCCTCGTTCACCATGAGATAAGTGCGGATTGAGTCAAGCCAAGGAATGGCTTTTTCATATGATCCGTTGAAAGACTCTGGGGTGCCAAGACGGAGTTCCACTGGTTTGGAAGAAGTCATGGTGATCGGCTGAGGGGTTGGTAAGGAGAAGGTGGGTTGTCGTGCTACAGGGGTTGGGGATGGTGGAGTTTGGGCGTGAGGAATGCGAAGAGCACTCGAGAGATGATGTGATAATACTGTTGCGTCTAGGGTAGACTCTGCTGAAGGAATGGGGAGGTCTTCTTTGTCGTCGAAGAGGGCTAGTTGTCTTTGACTTGGTGATGGTGAGGATTCAGTATCTGTGTTGTCGGGTTGTTCCCGATAAGCAATGGTTGGGCTGAAGGGCCGGGCAGGGATTTGAGGTCGTGGAGCTATGGTGGTGATCTACCCGGTGGTAGTTGTTGTTGGTAGAGCTTAGACCTTTTGTTACGGTTGGGCTGGGTAGGGACAAACGTAGCCTTGCAAAGGTTCAAGGACAAGGATTGTTACAAAGGGGTGATGAACAAGGAGGGCTTGCCTAAGGGTTCTTCCCGTAGATCGACAAGGAGGCTGCCTTGGAGAATTGGCAGGAGCTTAGCAAGAGATGTCCGATGGGACCAGGTCGAGGAGTGAAGTTGCAAATAGATTGCACAAGGGATACAAGGTATATCGCAAGGAGGTCTAAGCTAAAGAACAGGGAAAGAGAGCGAGGGTTTATATACCTAAGCTATGGAATATTATGGAACCTCGCGGAATATTCAGGAAGAAGTTGAGAACCAATGGCAAAGAAGACGCGATTGGTAATCGCGGTGGAATATGAAAGAACATCGTGGAACGATGAGTAATACATTAGAGAACCAATGGCAAAGAAGACACGATTGGTAATCGTGGTGGAACATGAAAGAACATTGTGGAACGATGAGTAATACACTGTGTCATGTGACACTAAATAAATGGTAGGGAGGCAAGGAAAGGAACAAGGAAAGAAGCAAAGGAAAGAGGGAAATCGTAACACGTCCCCAACAGGATCGTGCAGCCCGAAATTGGTCTGGAGTTCCAAAACGAACTCCTTGTAATCTTCCATCCACAATGGACGGAGTAAGGGGTCTTCCATCTGAAGAAGGTCAGGTTCAAACCATTCCAGTGCCATGCCCTTCAGGTACGACTGTGCAAAGGTAACTTTAGCACGCTCGTTATTAAAAGCTTTAGGGCGGTCCTGGAAGTTAAGTTCGCATTGAACCAAGAAAACGCGGAGTTTGCGGGGATCCGTCCCATCAAACTGATCCGGTTCTTGGACTTTGGTGCACTGCGAAGGTTTGGAGGTGAAGCGACGAGTGGAAGAATGTGCAAGCTTGCCAATAGCACTGGCTAGCTGCAAGAGGGTGTTACGGGGGATGTGCTCATTGTTACAATTCATCTTATCCGTCTTAGTTCCTTTGTTCCTTTTTCCTCTTTCTCATCTTGATGACTCCTTCACGGTAAACCACGGTTTCACCTTTCATTCGTCATCATGATTATACATTTCCTTCTTTCCGATTCTTCGGCCTTTCCATGGCTGACTCACGCATTGAGTCATACTTACTCATAGCTCTTTACTCTTCAACAGAGTTCTTTCCGCTTCCATCGCATTCTGCGATGTTCTTTCATTTATCCTTTTACTTCTTCTTTCCTTTCATAGTCCTGGTCCGTGCTAGTTCTCTCAGCGTATATAAACCATACTAGCACGACTTGTATTCTTTAACTTTGAGCTCCGCAATTCTACCCAAGATTTGCCTCTCCGTTCGCCGACTTCGGTCCCTAAGTCCCTCAGTCTCAGTAAAGGCCTCTCGATACGAAGCCTTCCTCAAGCCCTAGTCCTCGTCCCCAAGTCCTCGTCCTAGTTATCTTGCGGCTACGTGCGAGCCTACCCGGTCCACACGTAACACTCATGGTCATGATCATGATCGTGATGGTCAGAGTCGGAGTCTTCTCCATGAGCGTCGGAGCTGTGGTCGGAAGGGTCATCTCTGGGTTCGTCATCGGGAGGAGGTGATGGAGGTAACGGAGGAAGCAGAGGTGTCAGGATGTGGATTGATAGTGCCCGTGAGGTGAGTGAGTCTTTCTGAGAGTCACCCTCGAGCTCGGTGTTGTGTGCACCAGGCGTCGGGAATGGCAGTGAAGGTGACTGAGCAGTGGAGATAGACTGAATTGGTGTGTGGCATGCTGAAAAGCTGTGGAATTGGCTGACAGTGCCAGGACCACGTCGGCTGCTTCGAAAAGTGGAAGAAAGCATATTGTAATGAGGAGACGGAGGTCGGATCGCGCCTTCAGCGCGAGAACGAGATCTGGTAGTACAAGTAGCCATAGTGAGAATCAATGACAAGGTGAGTTCGAATATACTGTTAAAGTCGGGTTAAATCAACTCCGGCTACTCCGGTGACAACTCCGGGGTAGCACAACTTGTTGGGACTTCGGCTTCAGCGACTTGAATGGAGCACTGCGCCCTTGTCAGACTCTCGTCCTGGTATTTGTGGAATTGGGGCAGAGAGACTTAACACTGACTGGCAGCGAAGTCGAGTGGGGGTCGGATGCGAGCAAAGGAGCTCAGACAGAGATCAGAGAAGGGAAGAGGAGTTGAACTTAAGTCAATATTCGAACTGAGGTCCTCTAGCGACTATCGATGGGTTTATATACCTAAT
The DNA here is from genome assembly GCA_038088635.1 of Veloboletus limbatus. NCBI lineage: Eukaryota > Fungi > Basidiomycota > Agaricomycetes > Boletales > Boletaceae > Veloboletus > Veloboletus limbatus. Next base: position 9,103 of record JBBPJJ010000426.1, read on the forward strand.
TGCGGAGCGGGACGGAATGGAACGGAGAACGAAACGGAAGTCAGATGAGTGAGCGGCTATCATAGAATCAAATGATGGACAGGTATCAAAGATGGTTGCGAACGATCACAAACAATGTCCAAGTCTGATGGATGTGAAACGAAATGAATGTCATAAGTCAAAGGCCATCAATCAAAGTCAAGAGGTCATGTGGTACGAAGCGTCATAATGAGTGGAACGAAATGGGGTTGCGGGGCACCTCGAGAGTTTGGAAGAGGACGGAATGACGGAACCGAGTTGTGGAGCGACAGAGTTGGGTTGCGGAGTTCGGGATATGACACTGGCATATTGAATAGAGATGCAAATGAAAGATGATGTAGCAGCTTTTTCAGCCACCTGATGTGCTCGCCTCTTGTGGGCGAGACTGAGTCGACCCCAGGGAGTGCTTGCTCTCCCAGCACTCCTTGCATGAAGGCTTGGAGCCAGAGCCAGAACTGGAAGGGCCCACCATTTGCTGCTGCTAGAAGAAGGGGTTAGCCTCCTTGTGCTTGACAGATCCCACCTTGTGTGCAGTGGAGATGGGGAGCTGGGAGTGGCTGGCTGGCTTATGCCTGGAAACATGTTGTTCCCAGGCAGTGACCATTATATGCTCAATGTGCTCGACAGTGGGGACAGAAGGGGCAGAGCCAGAGTCAAATCAGACGGTTCCAGCATTGAGGAGCTGGGTCGCAAAGTCTATATAATGTGTGAGTTTTGATAGGATTACCATCACCTGAATTTTGTCAGGGATGGCATATTTGAGCTGCTCCAGCAGTGCAAAGTGAGCATTGGCCTTGGAAAAGACCTGGGTCAGGTGGTTGTTCTCAGGAAACGAGAGTCCCATGAGAGCCTTGAACTCTGCATAGGCGGAGGCGAGTGAGGGAGTGTCATAGGCATCCTTCAGTGCGTCCCACAAGGACTTTGCAGTCCCATAGTCAGTAAAGCAGTTGGCAAGGTGCTGGTCGAGCTTGAAGCAAATTGCCCCAAGCACCTTGTTGCCATTCTCATCCCAGGCAAGACATTTTTTGTCAACGGACTCCTGCTCTGCAGGAGTGAGCATGCTGGCGTTGCTCGTTGGTGATGATGGGGGCCTGGGGACAGGAACATGATATCTTCTGGAAGACACCGACAAAATGCAGGTATGCATCCATCTGTTGCACCCAATGCTTGTAGTTGGGGCCGTGGAGGACAGGGAGATCTTTGAGGGAGAAGGCAGACATCATTGATTTTTCTGGTTAGAATGTGTTAGCTCAATTGAAAAATGATAGAGTGAGGGGAGCGGGGTAACCATGTCACCGAACAATGTTCCAGAGCCAGGAAACCAGAGGGACATAGTCTCCTCCTGTCCCGTCATCTGGGTGACCATGCCAGAGAGTGTTTCCATGTCATCTGATGCTTGCCTTGTTCAGGACAGAGCAGTCATTAACCTCAGAGAAGAGCGTTTCTGTGTTGTCCTTGTTACTGATCACGTTCCCAGCAGGCTGCATCACATGTCTTTTCAGATGGCAAGCAGGGCTCATAACCTGTTGCAATGGTATTCTCCCTTTGCAGGGAGATGGGAAGAGCAATGCAGCCAGATCTTACATACCTGAGAGGGATGGTGACAGTTGAGAGTCAAGAGTGATTGTAAGTCAGCTAATGTTATCTGTACTCAGGTCTAGTGTTGCCGCAACTCCGACTCATAGCCGACTCAAGTTGTAACCGAGCACGCGGTTTAGCCGAACCGTGCAAAGTCAAGCCATAATCATTATAGCCAACTCAATCGGCTCGGTTAGCTGCAACTTTCGACTTCCAGTCGACTAGCTGATGACCCAGTGGATAATTTTATGGATTTTGTTAAATGGTCTAATTAAGGTACAAGTACAAGTATCGAGTACATCATAGTGCATGAGGGTGGTCCGTTGTGTGGTGATCGAGCTGGTTGGGGCATGAGTAAGTCCGCTGTGAACGTCCCAAACCGTTGCCAAGGTCGTGATTGGGTTGGTTGGGTTGTGATTGAGCTGGTTGGGTGGCGAATGATTTGGTTGGGTCGCCAGTGAGTCCATTGGGTGGTGATTGAGTTGGTCGGGTCACGAACGAGTTGGTTGGGAGTTGGTTATCAAGCTGGGTGGGTCACAAGTCTGCTGGGTTGTGAAAGTGCCGGTTGTGTTGCAGTCGAGTCCATTGGGTCGTGATCAAACTGGTTGCATCACGAGTGAGTTTGTTGGTTTGTGAATGTGTCGGTTGGGGTATGATCGAACTCGTTGGGTAGCGATCACACTGGTTGCGTCGTGAGTGAGTCTGTTGGGTTGTGAATGTGCTGGCTGTGTCGTGATCGAGAATGAGAATTGAAAGTCAAACAATTGTCCCAATGAGTCACTGTTTTGATATGGCTGCCATTTAATCAGATTGTATCCAAATCTTTTACATTAGAGACCAATTATGTAGCCACGAGTGAGATCTATCTTTCTTTCATACACCCCTAGTATTCAGCTAGGATTAGCATTTAGTTTGGAATATCACTATTAGTGTAAAAAATGCAAATATTAGAACAATTGTTTGAGCCACTATACATTCTAGTTATGTACCATGCCTCAAGCATGGCAAGCACAAGTATGCATCAGACAGTTTTGAACCATACTACTGAGGAGAATATTTGATCAAAATCAACATCCTCCACTTGGGAGAACCATTTGGTGACCAATCTGGCATGTCTATGACCATCAGGTTTAATATCAAAGACCCAGCAATTTTTAATCACCTTGCAGCGAGAGGGATGATCAACCATTTGGTAGACCTTTCAGTCTTTGAGCATTCGTAACCTGGTCTCACAAGCTTTATGCCATGGGGATTGTTCATTCTTGTGCAGCTTTAATATATTGCAGTATGACCACTTATGGTAATTCATATTGACATGATGATTATCATCCATCAAGATGGCATAATTGAGCAGAAAATAAGCCAGCTTGTCGCCCCCTGCCCAAGCAGGACATTTGATGAGATCGTCAGAGTCAGGCTCATTGAGCTCTATAGAGAGCTCACTCAGAACATAGGCAGAGGGGTCAGAAAAGGCAGAGGGACTGGGCTGGACAATATTGCACCAGCAAGTTTTATGCTCAATTTCCTTGAGCTGATGGAGAGAGTGGCATTGTTCACTATAAACATTGCCTTGCCAGGTAGGTGGGTGGTGTTGGCACTTACTACAATGAGGAGGAGGGGGCACAGCCAAAGGAGGACAAGGCATACAAGGAGAAGTGACCAGAGCATGAGCTGCAGAAGGCAGATGCTCACCTGCAGTAGATCGAGGGTAAGATGAAGGAGGAACTGCATCATCATCAGAGGGAATGGAGCTGGAATCAAGATCCAAGTCCTCCTTGTGTCTGTGAGAAGGCATGCAGTGAAATACAGGGCCCAAAGGTGCAGTGCAACCAAAGTGAGGGAATAGATATTCATTGAAGACAGTGTGGGCAAATGTGTGTAGGGAGGTGTTTCCCTTCATAAGAAGGTAGTTTTTGGCACTACCAGGAGTAATTCCAAGATAAATCATTAGCTCACACTTACAGTGACTCCATAAACCATTGCAATGCCTAACCTGGATGTGGTGCGCAAAGTGCACCACAACCACCTGTGGGCATTTTGCTTAGCTGTGGGTAAATAAAAGGTGGCCCTTGCTCTTGGCTACACAATGGTCTCTTAGTCAAAATATGTGGCCCAAGGGATGATGAGATATAGCCATTTTGAAACAGTCATGTCATTGCAACAGATTATGTACTTTTCATTAGGAGAGGAAATTAGTATTTGGTATAGCCTCCTTTTGCCTTAAGCACTGCCTGAATCCTTCTAGGCATGCTTTCAATCAATATCTAACACTCCTCCACTGGTATTTTGTTCCACTCCACCTCTACTCTCTCCCATAACTCCAAGATTCCATTAAGAGGGTATTCATACTCTGCAAGTCTCCTCTTGAGGTAGCCCCAGGCATGTTCTATGAAATTAAGGTCAGGAGACTGTGCAGGCCATACCATGGTATGAAATTCCTGATCTTCTAGCCACTTCTTGACCTTCTTGCAGGTATGCTTTGGGGCATTATCTTGCTGAAAAATAATATCAAGAGGGTTGAGGTCAAAATATTGAAGGGAATCTTGAAGTTCATCCTTCAAAATTTGAAGGTATAGGTCCCCATCCATCCTTCCATCAATCTTGATAGCATATCCAACACCCTCCCAAGTCATACAGCCCCACATCATCAAGGAACCCCCTCCAAACTTCAGTGTTTCTTCCACCAGCCTATTACTAAGCTTTTCTCCAGCCTTTTTCCACACCCATTTGCAACCATCTGACCCAAGGTTGGGACTATGGACATAAGCACCACAACCAAAGACCTAGAGGTATGTAGGACACAGATGGTTTTCATCCATGGAGTAACTCAAAAGGGCTCTTCCACTAGAGGCAAGCATTGGGTGTGCAGTTGTAGATGTGAGCTGCATGCTCAAGGGCAAATTGCCAGTACGAGGGGAGTAAGCAGGCATCTAGGCACATACAGTGACTCACAAAATTGTCCCAATGTTTGACACTTTTTGACTGTTTATTGACTATCATTTGCATATAAACAGATATAAACAAAAGGGTTAGTGTATGAAAGGATGCCTGTGCTCCTGGCCAGGCAGGGATAAATGCATTATGTAATCTGGACCAGTAACCATGGAGATACATGCAATTCAAAACTGACACTCATTGGGACAATTATGTGAGTGTGCTTTAAAATTTTAAATATATAGTAAATGCTCTTTTAGTACTTGGTATGTATGCCCTCCTTTCGGCTTGATTACTGCTTCTATCCTTCTAGGCATACTCTCAATGAACTTTTGACACACTTCTGGCTCTATCTTCTCCTATACTTCTATAACTGTGTCTCACATCTCCCAGACCCCCTTGGCTTGTGTTGGATACTGGCAAAGTTGTTTTTTCATATAATACCAAAGGTGTTCAATGGAATTGAGATCTGGAGACTGTGGAGGCCAATTTAGAAGAGTGATATTATTGTCATCCATCCACTCCTTGGCTCTTTTTGAGGTGTGTTTAGGATCATTATCCTATTGAAAGATAAGGTCCTTCAAAGACATTCTTCCCTCAACTTCTGCAAGTCTTCCTATGCCCTCCCAACCCATACAGCCCCATACCATGATATTTCCCCCACCAAATTTGACTGTTCCCTGGACGTTCCTTTCAATTAACCCCTCTCCCACATTTTTCCATATCCACTGCCTCCCATCTGAAGCTATTCTGTTGATTTTAGTTTCATCTGACCATATTACCCTAAATGCTTTCTTCTATGCACTGCACCAAGCAATGGCTTTTTTTTCTTCACCACAGCTTTAAATGAATTCTTTCTGAGGACTCTTCTGACTGTTTCTGAGGAGACTGGGTTGGAGATGATGGTGTTGATGTGTTTGGTGGCTTGAACAGCATTAGAAGCCTGTCCAGTAGTAATCTGAGTCACAATAGCCTGCTTGGAGCGAGTTGAAAGCTTTGAAGGACGTCCAGAGGAAGGGGATAATCGACCAGGAAGGATATCCTGAAGTATTCTGGATACAGTAGACTTGCTAACACCAGATATAGAGGCAATAGAGTGAATAGAATGACCATTGGAAGCAAGAGAGAAAATATTTTCCTTGAGCAGAGGAGATGGGGTGTATGATGAGATGGTGAAGTTTTGTGACTGTTTAACACACTTATATAGGTTTCAAAATGGATACCATAACCATGGTAGCAATACAACAGTTGGTTACTATAGAAACAATGAAGCATCAGATTTTAATAAATCTAAATGACACTCACATAATTGTCCTGATGAGTGTCAGTTTTGAATTGCATGTATCTCCATGGTTACTGGTCCAGATTACATAATGCATTTATCACTGCCTAGCCAAGAGCACAGGCATCCTTTCATACACTAACCCTTTGTTTATATCTGTTTATATGCAAATGATATTCAATGAACAGTCAAAACTTGTCAAACATTGGGACAACTAGTCACTCTATAATAACAACACAGGTTGTCCATCAAACTTGATAATGATGATGCCCAATCTGAGAATGGGTGCTTGGCCATTAGCTGTCTGTGTGTGCTTAGGGGTCATGAACTTTACATATTCTGCAAAGTCATTTATATTGAAGGTATAGTGAGAGGAAGCTCTTGCATCTAGCAGCCACATGTCCTCCGGCATGTCCAGTTCAGAGTGGTGGTGTTCTTTGTTCTTTTCCTTAGGGTTTTTCTTACACTGATCACACTGGGTGTACTCAGAGGGTACAGTGAACAGCGTAGAATTATTTACTACAGGAGCTATACATATGGAGGAAACAGTACAATATGTTCTGCAAATAGACAGCTCATCGGGTACTGCATATCAATGTTGATGTTGCCATGCACAGACTCTAGGAAGAAGCAATCCAGGTAGTCATCCTGGTCACTCTCTCCAAAGCTCACCTCTTCCTCAGCTTTATTGGTGATTTGGATTCTGTGAGGGTGCGGGAATGATCCATGATGGATGCTGTTGAAGGAACATATTGTACTCCTATTTATGCTTAGTAATATAGCTACCTAATGTTGCAATCAGCTGCTCCCTTTACAGGGAGCTGGGAAGGGCAATGCAAACAGAACTTACATACCTTGGAGATGATGGTGGAAGTTCAAGGTCAAGAGTGATTGAGGATCAGCTGGATTAATTCGTACTCAGCTCCTGCTTATATGCATGTCAGATAGCTATATTACTAAGCTTATTACTAAGCTTGAATAGAAGTATGACTAGTAAAGTATGTTCTTTCAACACCTAACATGTATTTAAGCAGGAGCTGAGTATGAATTAATCCAGCTGACTTAGAATCACTCTTGACCTTGAACCACTATTATCTTTCAAAGGTATGTAAGTTCTGTCTGCATCACTCTTCCCAGCTTCCTGCAAAGGGAGCAGCTGATTGCAATAGGTTGTGAGCTCCACTTACTGTCTGAACAAGATGTGCATTACAGCCTACCTGGAATGATGACTAGTAATGGAAACAATATGGAAATGCTCTTTCCAGAGGTCAATGACCATTGACCAGCCATGCCTGAGAAAGGCAGGCACCAGATGATGTGGGAACACTGGCTGGCACAATCACCCACACAACAGACTAGGGCAGACTCTCATGTCCAATATTTGGCTCTGGGAACCTTTGTTCAGAGATGTGGCCACACTCACTCCTCTTCTTTTTTCCTTATTTTTACATTGGAGCTAATGAGGTTCTCACCCAGCACCCACATTCAACATTGTCCTTGGCCTCCTCTCTCAAAGACCTTCTCCTCACTGGCCCCAACTACATGTGTTGGATGCAACAGATGGACATGGACCTCCATTTCATGGGGGTCTACCAGAAGATGCAGTGCAGCTGCCCAGCACACCCAAACTACTGACACTGAAGGCCATGAGGTCTATACCAACCATCCTATCAGCCACTGCTCAGGAAGCCCTAGGGCAACACAAAACAATTAGACTAGGATGAGAATGATGACAAAGCACTCAGAGCTATATGTCTCAAACTTGACCAACACATTGGAAACTGCTTTCGGGAGTACACAATAGCCAGCATGCTCTGGGATGCCCTTAAAACTGCCTACAACATACCCTCCCTCATAATGGCCTATGTTGAATTTAAGGGCCTTATGTCACTTAGCTTTCCTGAAAATGAACATCCCACACAGGCATTCTCGCACACCAATGTGCATCTCACATTGCTGGAGCAACTTAGCTATGGCATCCTGGAGAACATAAAATCTATGATTCACCTCTCAAAACTTCCTCACTATGCTGACTCAACTTCTCAGTGCAGGAACTGTCCAAGCCAATTCCACCTGTGAGTCCTCCATCCTGACCATACAAGTCATCAAGCACATGATCATGGCTGCCTGGGAACAGTATGTTTCAAGGTATAAGCCCACAACTTGCTCACAATTACCAAGTTTGCAAAGCATAGCATGCTATTGCAGTTGCTGACCACCTTAGTGTCCAAGTGACCCAGGCTACTATTAGGCAGCTTCACCCAGTTGTCACCAAACAGTGAGAGTGGGCATGCCTGCCACCCTTCTGCATTCAGAACAGATGGGCCGTTCACACAGGACACATTCAACATTGCCCCAATCCCATGACCATCTCTTCCAACCAGCTTGAAAATGCACTGCACATCTCTTTTGCTGAGACCACCCAAATCGGCTTGCCTGACTTGGACATGGTCAGCCTCAGAACTGATGACCAAGATGACTATCTTGAGTTACTTTTCCAAGAGGCACCTGGAGGTCCCAATGGAGCTTTGGAGGTTGAGCCTGGTTTTCTGATCTTCGACTATGACAATGAACCTGTTATGTGTGGGCTTGGGTAAGCTCGCACGTAGCCCTGGTGAGGACAAGGAAGGCCTTGGCCAATGCTGTCGATGGTGTACACGGGAATGTAGGCTGCACACATAGAGTGTCAGCCAAGGGATCGTATACTAGGTCGATCTCGGAATCAGCGAAGGAAGCTAGGATTGCAAGGGTAGCTCTAGGACTAGGATACAAGGACTAGGGATATCCAGGGGAAGTCCAGGGAGATCAAGAATAGGGGTCATGGTTCGTGCTACTAGGGTTTATATAGCGTAAGATAAGGGGCACGGACCATGTCAAGAAATGGGAAAGAGAACAGCACCAGTCAAGGGCTGTGTGGAATGAGGACAGCACCGGTCATGGGCTGTGCGAAGGAAGGTCATAGAATACGAAGGAATCAGAGAGAAGAAACTAAAGAAGGAAAGCATAGAAAGTAGGCTGTGCGAGAAGAGAAGCCAAGGCTATGCATGTGGGAGCATAGGGCTAAGGGTATTCTAAGAAAGGAAGAGATAATCAAAGAAGCAGAGAGAAAAGGAGGCGGACTCAATGTGAGTCAGAGACAGAGGTGATGACTTATGTTGAGTGAGTCAATAGGAGCCGTGAAAGGCAAGGATGATATATGAGGACTTGGGTTAGGCCTGAGGAAGTGCATGAGGAGGGAACTGTTACGATTCCTCCGTCTCTTACATACAATTCGTACTTGGACTTGATCTTTTTCTTTTTCTTCTTGATGACTCCTTCACGGTAAACTACGGTTTCACCTTTCATCCGTCATCAAGCTTACATATATTTTCCTTCTGTCCGACTCTTCGGACTTCTATGAATGACTCACTACACGAGTCATACTTACTCACCATCTTTGACTCTTCAACAGAGTTCTTTCTGCTTCCATCGCATTCTGCGATGTTCTTTCATTTATCCTTTTACTTCCTTTTTCCTTTCGTAGTCTTGGTCCGTGCTAGCTTCTCCCAACATATATAAACCGTACTAGCACGACCTGTATTCTTTAACTTTGAGCTCCGCAATCCTACACCTAGTTTTGCCTCGCAGTTCGTCGACTTCGGTCCCCAAGTCCCTCAGTCCCAGTAAAGGCCTCTCTATAACGAAGCCTTCCTCAAGCCCTAGTCCTCGTCCTAGTCCTAGTCACCTTGCGGCTACGTGCGAACCCACCCGGTCCACACGTAACAGGAACGAGGCATGCATGAGGCAGAGATCTGGAGATGGGGATCTAGGGATTGACCATGAGGTCCGAGGGAACAGGGAAGGACCATGGGTATGGTCCAGACATGAGGACGAGGAAGGGATCACAGGTAAGGTCCAGAGCGGAGATGAGGATGACTTGGGTAAGCATGAGGGGAACTTGTGGTGCAAGGCTGTGAAAGGAAGCCACAGCAAGGTGATGCTGGAATGGAAGTCGCAGCAAGGCAATGCTAAAGGGAAGCCTCGAGGTAGACATGTGATGAGTGAGGCATGCTTATGGAATGAGTCGGTATGAGCGTAGGAAGGTTGTACTCAGCAGGTACAACACGAGGAGCACGAGAAGGATCCAAAGGAGTATGCTGAGGGTGATGTTGTAGACCGAAGTTAGGGGTTCCCATAAAAGGACTAAGAGAAGGGGAAAACATAACAGAACCAATGGATTGGAATTTTGACAATGCTCTGGAGTGGTCAGTCCCTCCCTTTCTTTGTCCTTCCTATACATGGGCTGATGAGCATTCACTTCACAGATCAAATCATGTGCATCATGTTCCCTCATCTGTAGCTACATCCCATGTATTAGCTACATACCCAAATTACAACAGGAGTTTGGATGAATTCACATAGTGTGATAGTTGTAGGAAGGACCTGACAGATAGAAAAGGAAAGCGTAAGGCCCATTTGCATTCTACACCACCTCATGTGTGGTTGTTAGACTCAGGGGCCTCATCTCACTTTACAAGTGACATCAATGACTTTGTTCAATATACAGTGACTCCAAAAAGCGTTACAATAACTAACCCCAAACCGGGGCGCGAAGTGCCCCGCAACCACCCGTGGGAATATCGCTTCGCTTTGGTGAGGCCAAACAAATTACAAACCCTCGGCTACACATCGGTCCCTGGGTCATGTGATGTGGCCTAGGGGTTGCAAAGATATGACTGTTTTAAAACAGGAACACCATTGTAACAGTTTTTGGACTTTTGTAATACTGGGGGTATTTGGTATAAATTAGTACTTGGTATACCCTCCTTTGGCTTTAACCACAGCCTGAACCCTCCTTGGCATGCTTTCAATCAACTTCTGACACTCCTCAACTGGTATTCCCTCCCATACCTCC
>JBBPJJ010000427.1:2585-14687 GCA_038088635.1 Veloboletus limbatus
AATGGGGATTTACATCCGTGTGCTTACTTTTCTAGGACCTTCTCCCCAGCGGAGCGCAATTATGACATCTATGACCGGGAACTCCTTGCCATCATTCTCGCCCTCCAGGAATGGAAATAGTATCTACAAGGCACTTCGCATCCAGTCACTGTCCTTACTGATCACAAGAACCTCTCCTACCTCAAGGACCCTCGGAAGTTATCTCGTCGCCAAGCTTGCTGGTCCCTTTTTCTCCAAGACTTTGATCTCGTTTGGCAGGTCACGCCTGGCACTCGCATGGCCCCTGCCGATGCTTTGTCTCGTCGTGATGTGGTTGATACCTCGTTGGATAATTCCTCCTCTGCTATTCTCCCTACTCCTTAGATCATTTCTGCCCTTGACCTTACCCTTGCTGACCAGATTCGTGCTTCTTCTTCCTCAGACCCCCTTGTTCTTCGTGCTCTTCGCTCCCTTGATGAGGGCTCCCCTTTATTTCCTCGTTCCTCTTTATCTGATTGGTCTTTTGATACTGGTCACCTTTATTTTTGTGGTCGCATGTACGTTCCCCCCACTTCGCGTTCCTCTTTGTTACATGCCCTTCATTCGGCCCCTGCTTCTGGACACTTAGGCGTTTTTCGCACCAAAGCACTTTTGGAATGTGATTTTTGGTGGCCAGGCCTCGCTACCTTTGTTAAAAACTTTGTTGCCGGCTGTGCTCTCTATCAACAGTCCAAAGTGAATACCCACCCCATGACCCCCCCCCTGTCCCCCATTTCCTCGTCTACTGTGCTCCCCTTTCGCCAGTTGTCCATGGACTTGATCACTGATCTCCCCCTCTCCTCCGGTTTTGACTCCCTTCTGGTCGTGGTCGACCATGGCCTTACAAAGGGGGTGATTCTCATTCCTTGTAACAAAACCATCGACACTGCTGGAGTCGCCTCCCTCTTTTTCTCACATGTTTTCAAACGTTTTGGACTCCACAATTCCATCATCTCTGATCATGGCCCCCAATTTGCCTCCGCCTTTGCTCGAGAACTCGCTAAACTCCTTCATTACGATGTTCGACTGTCTACAGCATACCACCTGCAAATGGATGAACAGACTGAACGCGTTAATCAGGAGATCAAAGTATATCTTCGCATCTTTTGTGTGAACCAGCCTCACACCTGGTCTTCCTTTGTCACTTCCGCTGAGTTCCTGCACAACTCCTCTCCCCACTCATCCACTAAAAAGTCTCCTTTCTCCCTGATGCTTGGATATGAACCTCGTTCCTATCCTTCATTAGGAAAGACCTTTCTTCTGGCTCTCAGCTCTAGGCTCGCCCTTCTGGAAGAGTCCAGAAAGGAAGCTCTTGCTGCTCACGAGTTGGCTTACCACCTCATGGCACAACATACAACACGGAAGTTTTCCCCCTGGAAATCTGGCGATAGAGTTTGGCTAGAGGCGACTAATCTCCGTATCCCTTTTCCATCTCGGAAACTCGCACCCAAACGTTTGGGCCCCTTTGAAATTACTCAGGTACTATCTCCACTCTCCTATCGGCTCAAACTCCCTCCCACATGGAAGATTCACAATGTTTTCCACTCCTCCCTCTTATCTTCGTATCGATCGACTGAAGCATATGGTCCTTCGTTCCTAACACCGCCTCCGGACGTAGAAGGCAAGGAAGAGTATGAGGTTGACAGCATCCTTGCCCACAAGGGATCTCCTGGCCGCTATCAGTACCTGACCGCATGGAAAGGATACTCTACATCAGAAAACACTTGGGAACCCGAGACTAATCTCCGACACGCTCATGACATCCTCTCTAAGTACAAAAGAACCCATTCTCTATGATAATCGATGACGCCTCATTTCCTTGCCCCCCTCATTCCCATTCTTACATTTGCTCTCTTCTTCATCAGTCAGATTCTTTGGTATTTCTTCTTGAAAACACATTCTGTTTCCTCCAACTCAGTTTGAATGATTGTTTCCCCATTGTCTCTCCTATACGATTTAGTTTTATCTTTCGCTCTCACTCTTGGTTTTATCCTTGCCTTTGATTTTCTCTTTACATTTACCAATGTTGTCAACTTCCTCCCCCGCCTCCTCTCCTTCCTTCACTCCACCTTTATCCTTTCTTCGCACCATGCCAGTCCGCCCACAGTTCCTCCCTGCCCACTACATCAACATTCTCTATGCTGCTGCCCTCGCTTGGCCAGACTTTGTCCTCGCCCTCGAAAATGATTCTCTGTTCTCTGTGGACGACATCTCAGTGGAACTAGTTCAACTTTTTCTTGCTGTCTCCCAAGTTCAACTTTCTCACTTTCGCGCTGCTCCCAGGGATCTCCCTGAGGAATTCGGCATTCCCCTTCACTTACAAATTAACCGTCTTCCCGAGCATATTCTTTCCATCCTCCACTTGTACAGTTTTCATACCTATTTTGAACATCTTCCTCGACAACTTGCCTTTCGCATTTTTAAACCCATCTTTCTTTCCTTACCCCAAGATGCTCGTGATCGTTACATAGAGTCCTTTTCTTCCACCCCACTTTCTCCCCCTTCTCCTGATATTTCCCTTCCCATTCGTGTTCCTGCTCCCCCTGCCGACCGTGTTCCCTTCCCACTCCCGGAGTCCACTTTTACCTCTTCACCTGAGGTTTTGTCCCATTCTGATGACGAGCCTACCATTGTCTCCCATCCTGATGACTTTCTTGTTGACCCAACCATCATTGCTCGTAATCGTGAGCTGGTCACCTATCATTGCCTTTCTGATGGATCTCAGGTTCTTTCCTCCACTGTTCATGTTATTCCTTCCCCTCTTGTTCGCAGTGCTGCCATCACTTCCACTCGTTGCTACCAGTGTGGTTTGCTTGGTCATTATTGAGTTGACTGTCCCGACTATCGGTGTCCCTCTTGCCGTAACTCCTGTCCTGGCCATTCCCCTCGCAATTGCCTATCCCAACAATGCACCACATGCTCTCATTGGGGACACGCTGACCGCTTCTGTCTGCGTCGCATCTGTGGAAGTTGCAATAACCTTGGTCATCTCCTCGCTGACTGCCCCTATGAACACTATACTGTCGAACAAGCATCTTATGTCGTCACTGGACAATCTCTTCCCCTGTCTGGAGTGTAGACTTCTCGAGCCTGGGGCTCGAATGTACAATGGGGGTAATGTTACAATTTTCCACCTCTTTCGTTCTACATATTGCTTCTCTATTCTTCGTCCTTCGCCTTCTCGCATTAGGGGTATGTTTCTTTATTCTTATGATCACATTCTTCTCTTCTCATGTGGCGATCATACTCATCTTTATATTGTTTCTTGAACTTTCTATCTCTACCACAATTTCTCTCGTAATCGTGTGGTTAGCTAATCTTCTCCTAGATTCCATTACATTCTATGCTTACGCGTACTTCTTAATTAGCTAATCTTCCTTCTCATTCTATCACGTTCTATGCTTACACGTCTCTGCCTATTTAAGTACTTCACCTTATGTACTTTCTCTTTATTCTCGATCTGTGCTATACAGTGTATCATCTTGAGTCACTCCTAGTCCCTTCGTCATCATCTAAGTCCTCAGTCTTGCCTTCGTGTGGCAACTCCTCAGTCTTTGCTAGCATAAGAGATCAAGGAAGTGTGCCCTCTCTGTGGTAGAGGTACTACTTTGCTAGCTCCTTCATCCTTTGTCCTCAAGAGTACACTCAGCATAACACTATGTGCCTTGATTGTTGTGCACCGGATTCTTGGTGGGAATTCAGTTGGAGTCATGCCGTCCACATATACAATAGGACACCATTGTGCAGACATAACTGGCGCACTCCGTTTGAGATTCTCAATAGGGAGGCTCCTGATATCGGCCATCTCTGCGTCTTTGGTTGCGAAGCATACGCCCATGTCCCTTTGGACACTTGCACTAACAAGCTGGCCCCTAAATCAGAACCAATGGTGTATCTAGGCGTTGCACCTGGAAACGATCGGAATTATCCTCTGATGCGTCGTCCTCAAAACTCTCTCTTCACTTCGGCACAAGCGCTCTTTAATGAGCAGCTGTTCCCTTTATGTGAGAAAAAGCCTACACGTCCATGGACACAAGCCAGTCCTGAGCAACAGGTCGAGATTCTGCTCCCTGATTTGCTGACTAACTTTGATGACTTCCTTCCTCGTCCAGAACCTCGGCACCCAGAACCGGAACATACTCCGGAACCATTCCATGTGCCTCCACCTCGCACTCCATCGCCCGTTGCACCTCCACCACCACCTCAGCATCCCCGCAAAGGCAAGGCCCCTGAATGCTGCCCACAAGCTGCTCCTCCTGCTGTTCCCCCTGCTCCTCGCCGCTCTGAGCGCGAAAAGCGTGTTCCCAAACGCCCAGGGAACATATATGGAGATGACCACCATCCTGTTGACCAGGAACATGATGCAGACTGTACGTGGCATGATATTGACCGCAGTGGTGTGCCTCCTCAACAAGAAGTTCCTGGGGATTTCCCCATTGAGCCCTCCCATGACATTCCTGACCCAGAACATCGTGATCTCTCCGAAGAGGAGATTGAGCGCATCACCAGGAGATACTGCAGATCACTCTAAGCTGATCCATGAGTGGACATTTAAGGACATTTACACCCTACCGTCCGCACAGCAAAAGGAATGGAAAGATGCTTGTTGCGAGCAACTCGAAGTTCTTAAGAAACAAGATGTTTTCGAACTGGTTGATCATCCTAAAGATCGTAAAGTCATCAAAAATTGTTGGGCCTTTGATGTCAAACCCGATGGTAGAAAGTGTGCGCGCCTAGTCACGAAAGGCTTCTCACAGGTCGAAGGCTTAGACTTTGACCAAATCTTTTCTTCTGTTGTGCGATACGAAACAGTGTGCTTAATGCTTGCACTCGCAGTGCTCAAAAATTGGCACATGGAAGCTGTCGATGTTCATGCTGCCTATTTATATGGCGCACTCGACGAAGAGATCTACATGGAACAACCAGAGGGATTTAAAATCCCCGGTGCTGAGACTAAAGTACTGTGCCTCAAAAAGGCACTTTACAGATTAAAGCAGGCTGGTCTCGCCTGGTGGAAAGCCCTCAATGAGTCCATGAAAGGGCTCAGCTTTGAGCGGATTAAATCACATCCTGGCATCTTTCTCTACAAGAAGAAAGGCTCCCTTACGGTTGTAGCCATTATTTACGTAGACAATGCCATTTTCTGCAGTCCCTCAAAGCCAATCGTTGATAAGATCAAAGCGCATTTCATGCACAAATGGGAATGTCACGATCTTGGCAAAGCCAAAGAGTTCTTGCACATGAACATCAAACGCTCCAGTCGAAAACTCTATATCGACCAGAAAGAATACCTTCAAAAGATCATTAAGCGTTTTGATTTGCAAAACTCCAAAGCCATACAGACTCCCTTACCTCAGGGGTATTACCCCATCAAAAACGATGTGCCTGTAAATCCCGGACTTTGTCAGAAGTTCCAAACCGTCATCGGTTCCTTGATTTACATCATGATCAGAACCAGACCTGATATTGCCTATGCTGTCACAACCATGGCATGCCATTCGGCAAACCCGACGAAGGAACATTTATCAAAAGCGCTATATATTTGCCACTACCTCCTAGGAACGCCTGAAGCAGCCTTATGCTTCAATGGCAACAAAGATGAAGGCATCATTGTGTTTACCGATGCGGATTGGGCATCCGACCCTAATACACGCAAGTCCCAAACCGGCTGGTTCTTAAACCTCGCTGAATGTACTTTCAGCTGGCGATCTCGCCTGCAGCCTACCGCGGCGCATTCTTCTACTGAAGCTGAGTACATGTCCCTCTCAGACTGTGGTAGACAAGCATTCTGGGTTCGACAACTTCTACGAGAACTCGGGTACAAAATGAACACAATACCAATTTGCAGTGATAACCAAGGATCCATCTTTATGGCATCTAACCCAATCACTGAACCGTGCAGCAAGCCCATCAACATTCGTTGGCATGTGATCTGTGACTGGATTCAGGATGGCCACATTGAGCTGTTCTTCATAGATGGAGTCAGTGATCCTGCTGACATGTTCACCAAAAACCTGGGGCGTATCAAATTCGAGGAATTCCGCACATCTCTCGGGATCGTCTTAACCCCTCCATAGTCGCCATTTCTGCTCATCAGCACACCATGCTTCGAGCGAGGGGGAGTGTTGAACATGCTGTTACTCAGCTGCCTTCGCTCCTATTTCTATTCTATTTCTTTTACTTAGAGTAGCTTATATAATCATAGATCACATGTCTTTATATAAGATTCAAACTCAACGTCTGAGTTCTAATAACACTTGTTCTACAACCATCATCATCTGCCTCAACACCGTTTAGCCTCAACACTTCAACAATGTGAGTAACCTAAATCGCCTCCGCGTTCTGTGTTGTCAAACAGAGTTGTCAATGAACAATGTTTACTATGTTGTGAGGAGCATTCTACTTGAGTCTGAGCAGAGTATGGTACTGTATAGATTATAAGCCACCAGCATCTCAGCTGAAAGTACCATGGTGAAAATGTACAGGTGAAAATCCAGGGTTTTTAGCTGACCATAAAGACTCTAAGAGCCCTTTTCCTCAGACTGGCCAGTTCCCCCTGGCTGCCTTTAGCATATTTAGCCTAGGCAATTGCTACATAATGATATCACTTGGCCAAAAAAAAAAATGCAATCATGAGAGCAGATTGCCACCTTCCTCATTGCTTCAAGCAAGAACAAGTATGTACCAATAAACGAACTACAATCGCTCTACCCATTTAAATCCTTGAGCCACTCGCGCACAAAGCCAATCATCTCGCGATGTATTTGTTGAATATCCTCTGGTTCATCATTGATGTTGGGGAGACCATTTTCATCCCAGTGATGAACACCATCTATATCATCAACATCACTATCTCAGTACATGTCAATAATGAAGCACGAATACGTACTAGGGATGAGTTTGAATGGCCGGAGTATGGTGTCTTGCCTGTCCTCCGCGTACTCGCTGTGTGGAGTACAAGGTCTCCAAGGATCGGCTGTAATGTGTCACTGGCGGCTGCGAATAAACAGGATGTAGTGCGGTACCTTCACCATCTATGATAGCCAGTCTGTCTGCAGCGATCGCAAAGTCTCCAAGGGCGTTCACGACGGCGATATTCGGTTGTGCTGGGACTGTGAAGTATTCTCCAGGTGGATACGCCTAGGGAGGGTGTCCAGACATTTCTTGGTCTGCCCAAATTAAAGCATGCTGGACAGGACAGGCACTTACTTGGCGGCAGATCTTTGTAGCATAATCCAAAGTCAACAATTTGGACACTATTCGAGGGTAGTCTGGGTCAGGCGGAGCAGTCTGCAAAATCGTTAGCATCTCCCATGGAAACGTCACAGGAAAGGCGGACGAAGAAGAAGCCCCACTCGGTGCAGGCCTGAAAATTCCATAGACGCCAGCTTTGAGTAATGGAGGTGCTGGAATACTTGGTAACGTCATATGTGCCATAACACTGCCTTCGGGTCAACTTCAGTGAAAAAGAGAATTAGAATCGTCCTAACCTGCTCCACTGTACACCCGACATCAAGGCATGGCTTCACTTGGTTCTAAGATCAATGCATTGAACGACGGGTGTCCTTTACGACCCTTTAAAACCAGAGGGGGGAATCCCTTACCTCACTGATCCACTCGGCGTAATTCAAAACAGAGAAATCGACCTTGTAGTAGTCCCATAAAGTCACGAGACGATCCTCGTGTCCGACCGGCAGTGCACCAATGTGTGTGGCGCCAATCATCGGCTTGTTCAACGATTCACAAAATTCGTCGAACCGTGTACTGCCCACCGCAGGGTCCCAATTTTTAGATGGCCATGCCGCTAGTGGTTTCTGTGTAAAGGTTAGTATGACGTTTCGGGATTGTGAAGAGTCGGCCCACCGCGAGAACCGAGGCGAAGTCGTCATCATGCATGAGCCCTTCGAGTCCAAACAAACCCTTGACGTGGTCCCTCAGATACGGGATTTCTATAAGACTATCGATCGTCGTTACTGCATACTCAATGCAGGCAGAACATGTGGGATCGGCAGCTTTGCGGATGACGTCGTAGAATTTCCAATTAGAAAGTGTAGCATGAGTTACACCTGTGCAGTGTTGAATGCGTGAAGTAGTCGCATTGGAGTACATGCCTACCGCTCGAAGCAATCGCTCCAAAGACAAGCTCAGGGTACAGGATTCTCATGTGGGCCGCCCTTGCACCCGCATAGGAGTTCTGTTGCAATTCCTTAGCTTCGCAAGTATGACGAAACTTGTATGAGGTTTTCACGCACGCCATAATATATCCAAGGGGTGCGGGGTGCCGTCAAATCTTCGTATATGCCTTCAAACTTGACATGTTTCATGAAGTTTGCAGAGTCTGCGGTAGCCTGATCATTGTTCAACCATCTTCAGCGATCATCCAGATATTCAGCATACAGAAGAACAATGTCGTCGAGCAGCCTCACCTCAAGTTATCCGTGCTAAAATCATGCACAGGGACGGACGTTCCTGCCATATATACATGAGACAACGTTCAGAAAGTATAGATAACACTATACGTACCATAGTAGCGATGTTCCAGTACGACACCGACACCACCTACCGCATTAGTCAAGATCTCCACTATTCCAGTATCCAAGAATGGGAGTCTTTCCATTCCATTCGCCTCGCCACCATCCAAAACGATGACTGGGCCACCCGAACCGGGTACGTAGTGTCGGGTATTAATCCAGTAGCGTTGCTCGAACGTTCCTTGTGACGGGTCAGCATGGTCAATGGGTTGGTCGAAGAACTGTTCTGGGAATTCGGGGTAATCGTCCCGCTGTTGTAGCGTATCGGCAGGCGGTTGGGGGGCAAAGCCCGTCGTCGAGTTTTGAAGGACCAGCGGCGACGTCCTGGCCAAACGAGAAGCTGCCAATGCTCTCGCACGAGCTTCTAATATCCGAAGGTTGACATGATGAGGGCTGGTCGGCCCACGCCTGAAGGTTCCTGTTGGACTCGCAAGCGTAGCGAAAATGAGCGAGGACAAGGAGACCAACGGCGTAATCGCTCTGAGCCTCATTATTGATCGAGTTGTACACAGGTAACCGCCGTTTCAGCTTCTTCGCGTCCACGGATGCAGGTTCACACAGCTAGTAGCTTCAATCCTCTGCCTGTCCGAGTTGCACGCAACTTGGCTCATCATCCCGGTGCCACAGCAACGCTAGGGAGATCGTCTTTGAAACATGAATTCATTTACGAAGTGACACCCAATGGCACAGCTGACTCGCTAGAGTCGTCCTGTCAAGCCTGCTGGCAGATATCCAAGGTAGTAGCCAGGTTGTTCCACTCCGCCCGCTTGAGATCATTGCTGAAAAGCCACACGAGCCAGGTATATCGCCGGTCCCATCGTGTATTTCCCGGGTAGGTGCGAGTCTTGAAACCTTTCCGAGCATCCGTGGTCCTGCAGATTGTCCGGAAATAAACATGTTCCCGCCCTATGAAACTCACCAGCAGTCATCCTCCTTCCCCATCACGATGCCAGACTACACCTCGTTCGCACCAGGCCCTACAATCGGCGGTCGGATCGTACAGGTTGTGCCTCTTACTGTCCTGGGCAAAACTGACCTGATGTATATGACAAGGCGTTGATAGACCGCGGAGCTTCGGTTGTAGCCCTTGCACGCCCAGGGAGCAGCTCGATCCAGAGCCCCCTTCTCAAAGGTGCCAAAATCGTCTCGGTGGATTAATCCATGTGACAACGCTCGCGTCCGTCCTTCGGGAGCACAACGTAGAGGTTGTCATTTCCACACTGGCGTACGGCGCGCTTGCAGCTCAACGACCTGTTGCCGACGCAGCCAAAGAGGCAGGCGTGAAGTTATTCGTACCTTCAGAATACGGAATGCCGACCGAGGGCGGCAAGGACGGTCATCTCGCGATCAAGTCCCAACTTGCCAAGGCCTCCGTGCGCCTCGGGTTGGTAACGACCGCGATTCACCGTACCAGACTACGTCAACTCTCTTGGAATTCCTGTGCTGCGTATTTACGTACGTGTTTCACCACCCGTGTGCCTCACAAATCTGGAGAAGCCCGTTCAGACAGGTGTCTTCATCGAATTCATCCCGTGGTTGACGGGTGTCGAACTGGGCAAGTTCCACCTGGGAAGACACACCATCCCTTCTTCTTTCACGTCCTTGGACGACGTTTCAGGCAGGCATCTCATCTCATACATGTCCAAGCCATTAGGTGACGAACCGCGGGTTTTTCGCAGGATTTGTTGCTCATGTGCTCACTACACTGCCTGCCTCGTCCCTCCACAATGCGACCTTCCGCATTCAGGGTGACCGGATATCCCTCGCTTCCATCGGCGCTCTCTACGAGGCACGCGATCCTCCCGTGCCAGTCGTGCACGTAACAGAACTTCCGGAAGGTTTCGTCAAGCAGACATTCCTACAGGGCAAATTAGAAGAAGGAAGGCTCAGCTCGGGCTGGGACAACTATACCGATAAAGACGCTCCAGAAAACGCAGACAGCGGTAACAAAGTTTGGGAGGGACACAAGTGGAGATCAGTGAAGGAGGCGCTTATGGAATGGAGAACCCCGAAATATTCCGCGATTTTTTTTGGAGTCAGTGCGTGATTTGTGTGGGTATTCATGCGCGATTTTCACTAGTTGCGCGATTTTTATTATTATTGCTGCACTTTTCAGTTACATACACAAGCCTTGGTGCAGCGCAGATTGAGAATAAAGAGAAAGTACATAAGGTGAAGTACTTAAATAGATAGAGATGCATAAGCATAGAACATGATAGAATGAGAAGGAAGATTAGCTAATCAAGAAGTACACGTAAGTGTAGAATGTGATGGAATCCAGGAGAAGATTAGCTAACCACACGATTATGAGAGAAATTGTGGTAGAGATAGAAAGTTCAAGAAACAATATAAAGATGAGTACGATCGCCACATGAGAAGAGAAGAATGTGATCGTAAGAATAGAGAAACATACTCCTAACACAAGAAGGCAAAGGACGAAGAAGCGAGAAGCAATACGTAGAACGAAAGAGGTGGAAAATTGTAACAAACTGGGGTATGAAGCACCCCACAACCACTCGTGGGAATATCACTTCTCTTTGGTGCAACCAAACAAATTAAGAACAATTGGCTACACATTGGTCCCTTGGTCATGTGATGTGGCTCTAGGGGTGCAAAGATATGACTGTCTTAAAATAGGAACACCATTGTAACAGTTTTTGGACTTTTGCTACAAAATACTGGATCTCAATCATACAGAGGCTGTTTGTGGTTGTTTGGTGCTACAAACACAAATATACATATAAACAGGATGTCTGAGTCATAAAACATTCCCACACCTCTTTATTCTTTACCACTATCATGCGATCTTTCTGTTACGTATGAACCAGGTAGGTTTGCATATAGCCACAAGGGGGATCAATGACTAGGATGAGAGGAGAAGTTGTGCATATGAGTGCTTCCATAACAGGACTTGGAAAGGCTCAGGAATGGCCTTGCTGACTAGGATGAGGAAGGCAGAAGCCTTGCTTGGACGAGGAGGCAATGGAGACCGAAGTTGATGAGGTCGCAAGTCAAAACTAAAGCTGAGATTGCAGAGTTCAAAGCTAAAGCTCATGGTTGTGCTACGAGGGTTTATATACCCTAAGGAAGTAAGCACAGACCAAGATTGAGAAAGGAAAATGAGGACTGCACCAGTGATAGGCAGTGCAGGGTAAAAGGTATGAGTACCGCATTGGTAAAGGGCAATACAAGGTCTAGGGTGAAAGATAAGGAGGCAATGCTTCGAGAAGCATCAGAATGGAAAGAACCCAGTTGACAGGCATAAATGAAAAGGGCTATGTATGGACTCAGTTGATGAGTCACAAATAAAACGGAGATGAAAAGACGTAACACTGTTACAATTTTCCTCCTCTTTCGTTCAACATACTGCTTCTCTATTCTTCGTCCTTCACCTTCTTGTATTAGTGGTATGTTTCTCTACTCTTATGATCATATTCTTCTCTTCTCGTGTGGCAATCACACTCATCTTTATATTCCTTCTTGAACTTTCTCTCTTTACCACGATTTCTCTCGTAATCGTGTGGTTAGCTAATCTTCTCCTAAATTCCATCTG
>JBBPJJ010000428.1:0-19785 GCA_038088635.1 Veloboletus limbatus
AAATGCGATAGGAGTCGTGGAAATGCGACAAGAGTTGTAGGAGTTGCAGGAGTTGTGATAGGAGTGGTCGGAATTGCAGTAGGAGTGGTCGGGATCGCAGTAGGAGTGGTCGGAGTGGTCGGAATGGAAATGGGAGCGGTGTATGGCATATGACAGTTCTAATAACACTCTTGTTCTTCAACAACCACCATTGTCTGCCTCAAGCCTTATGTGCCAGTGGGTGTCATGCTCAATTTCCTTGAGCTGTTGTAGAGGGTGGCGGTGTTTGCCATAGATGTTGCCCAGCCAGACAGGCAGGCGGTGTTGGTGCTCACTGCAATGAGGAGCAGGGGGCACAGCCAGAGGAGGACGAGGCACATGAGGAGGAGTAACCAGTGTAGGCTCTGCAAGAGGCAGATGCTCAGATCCTAAAGGAGATGCAGGTACAACCAGTATCGGTCGAGGACGAGAGCGAGGGATAGCCATGTCATTGTCATCAGAAGAGATGGAACCGGAATGAAGATCCAGGTTGTCCTCATGGCAATGTGGAGGCAAACAGTGAGATATCAGACCAGAAGGTCTCATGTGCTCACAGTTAGGGAAGTAATGCTTGTTGAAGATGGCATGTGCAGCGGTGAAGGGAGCAGTGTTACTCCATATGAAGAGGTAGTTCTGGTCACTGCCAGGAGCTACACCGAGGTATGTCATCATCTTGGATTTAGGAGCGAGTTTATCCTTGCAGGTTTCATTGGGAATGTGCATGTAGGCACCACATCCAAAAACTTGAAGATAGGAGATTAAGGACTTTTGCCCATATAGCAGTTCATTGGGGGTTTTCCACTGGAGGCGAGCATTAGGGGTGCAGTTGTAAACATGAGCCACATGCTCAAGGGTGAATTGCCAGAAGGAAGGGGGTAGGCAGGCATCAAGATGCATAGCCTGAGCCTTGTCCACCAGTGTGCATATGAAACGCTCCACAAGTCCATTCTGCTAGTGAGCATAAGGAGCAGACTGGTGAATATGAACACTGTTATCCCAAAGGAATTCAGTGAACGCCTTGGAAGTGAATGCTCCCCCTGCATCAGAGTGCCAATGTTTAATGTTAGCGTTGAATTGTGCTTGCACATGGGCAAAGAACTACTTGGTGACTTGAAGAGCCTGATCCTTTGTCACGAGGCATGAGATCCAGCCCGAGGACATGTAGTCATTGTAAAACATGGCAGCATAATGCTTCTTCATGTAGCTGGCGACCTCAAACAACTTGTGATCACAGTGGATCAACTCAAAGGGAGTGGTAGCCCACATCTCGCTATGAGGGAAAGGATAGTTGGGCTGTTTGCCCAATTGACAACTGTGACATAGTCGGGCTGATCTGGAATAGTAATGAGGAAATCAGACGTGTGATGCTTTGCAGCACAGAGAACTTCTTTCAAAGCATGTCCCAGTTGTCGGTGCAGGGGGTCATAGTTGACTGCAACCAGTGAAAGAGTGTGCACATTGTGCACAGGGGGGGTGGATATCCAATACCTGGTATCACTGATTGGTATGGGATGATAAGAAGTTCATGTTAGAACAGGTGTCATGGAAGTGGATAGCATCCTCATCCTGTTGGATTCAGATGCACTTGTTGTGCAGTAGGGTGCCCATGGAAATAAGCTTCATGGTGCAACTGGGCATATAGATGACTGGCGATAACTGCACAAGTTGCTGATTGTACTGTGCAAGGACATTACCAGTGCCGAGAATAGGTGCACTTCCATTTGCTGTCTGGGAGGATGTTGGTGTAGAGTATGGTTTGTACTCCACAAAGTCAGTGAGATCACATGTGAAGTGGGCAGAAGCCCCTGAATTGAGAAGCCAAGTGTTGCAAGGTGTCTCATGCGAGTGGGCTTTCCCTTTACCCTTCTTGTCATTGTTACAATTATCACACTAAGCATATTCATCCACTGATTTTCCATTGTTGGGAAACGTAGCTACAGGTAGTGTAACTATGAAAGTCTGAGCATTTCTACATACAATTTCTGCATAGAAGGCATGCTCGTCAGCTCGTGTATAAGATGGACAGAGGAAGGAAGGTACTTGCCATTCCATTGGGTCGTTGGAGTCGAGGAGCCCATAGGCATATGGATCCTCATCCTCAATGACATTGCCTTGGGTGTCCAAGATGTTGCCATGGGTGTTCTGCTCCACCAACTCCTCATAGACATCGGCCACCTCCGAGAAGAACCTTTTGAGGTACTTGTTCTGGATGTCATCCACCTCACACATGCTCACCATATCATCGTCATTGACATGAGTGGTGGGGGTTAGTGGGACCCACACATCTTCCTCAAGCCTTTCGGTGAGGGTGTGCATGAGATCGATGAGGGGGGCATTGGCTGCGAAGGGGCCAGAAGAGGTAAAGTCTGAAGGTGGGCAGGAAGAACTAGAAGGTTCTGCATCTGCACCACGAGAGCACTTGCAGGAGACCACCTTATCGAGGCATTGCAGGGTGGATGAGGTTGCGGGGACCTTGAGCTTGTGCATCAAAGAGATGGCTTGCTTTGTCTGGGGGGGGAATGCTAGTGGCCCATAGTGGGTCATGCCGAGCGTGTTTGAATGCCTGCAGTAGTCACGAGGCGATGGAGGAAGAGAGGACGTGGATGGTGCCATAGAGTGATGGATGTTACGATTTCCCCTTCTCTTAGTCCTTTTATGGGAACTCCTAACTTCAGTCTACAACATCGCCCTCGGCATACTCCTTTGGATCCTCCTCGCGCTCCTCGTGTTGTACCCGCTGAGTACAGCCTTCCTATGCTCCTTCCAACTCATTCCATAAGCAAGCCTCATGCTCATCACGTGTTCACCTCGAGGCTCCCCTTTAGCATCGCCTTGCTGCGGCTTCCATTCCAGCATCGCCTTGCTGCGGTTTCCTTTCATAGCCTCGCACCACGAGCTTTCCTCATGCTTACTCAAGTTGTCTTCATCTCCATTCCAGGCCTTACCCTTGGTCCTTCCCTTGTCCTTGTGTCCGGACCATATCCATGATCTCCACCTCATGCATGCCTCGTTCCCTCCTTGTGCATTCCCTTGGCCTAACCCGAGTCCTCATACACCGACCTCGCCGTTCCCCAGCTCCCATTGACTTACTCAACATGAGTCGCCCCTGTCTCTGACTCACTATTGAGTTCGCCTCCTTTCCCTGTCGCTTCTTTGATCTTCCTTTCCTTTCATAGAATACCCTTAGCCCTATGCTCCCACACGCATAGCCTTGGCTTCTCTTCTCGTACAGCCTACTTCCTGTGCTTTCCCTTTTAGTCCCTTCTCTCCGATTCCTTCGTATTCTATGACCTTCCTTCGCACAGCCCATGACCGGTGCTGTCCTCATTCCACACAGCCCATGACTGGTGCTGTCCTCCTTCTCCTTTCTTGACATGGTCCATGCCCCTTTACCTTACGCTATATAAACCCTAGTAGCACGTACCATGTTCCCTATTCTTGATCTCCCTGGACTCCCCTGGATCCTAGACCCTAGACCCTAGATCTACCTTAGTCCTTGTACTCTCTGCAATCCTAGCTTCCTTTGCTGATTCCACGCTCGACCCGGTATACGATCCCTTTGGCTGGCACTATATGTGTGCAGCCTACGTCTTTGCGTACACCATCGACGGCATCAGCCAAGGTCCCCCTTGTCCTAGACCTCACCAGGGCTACGTGTGAGCTTACCCAAGCCCACACGTAACAATGGACGGCTGGTTGGAGAATGTTGTTGGAAGAGGGGAAAACAATCAGTGCGTCAAAGAGAGACGCGAATGAAAAAGATGATGTGGCAGCTTTTTCAGCTGCTTGATGTGCTCGCCTCTTGTGGTGAGACTGAGTCAACCCCTGGGAGTGCTTGCCCTCCTGGTGTTCCTTGTGTGAATGCTTGGAACCAGAGCTGGAACCAGAAGGGCCAGCAACTGGCTGCTGCTGGTGGAAGGAGTGGTCAGCCCCCTTGTGCCTGACAGGTCCCACCTTGTGTGCAGCAGAAGTGGGGAGCTGGGAGCGGCTGACCAGCTTACGCTGGAAACATGTTGCTCCCAGGCAGTGACTGTCATCTGCTCAATATACTTGATGGTGGGGACGAAGGGAGTGGAGCTGGAGTTGGGCCTGACAGTACCAGCATTGAGGAGCTGGGCTTCAAAGTCCGCATAGTGTGGGAGTTTTGACAGGATCACCATCGCCTGGATTTCGTCAGGGATGGCGTAGTCAAGCTGCTCTAGCAGTGCAAAGTGGGCATTGGCCTTGGATACAACCTGTGCCAGGTGGTTGTTCTCAGAGAAAAAAAGTCCCATGAGAGCCTTAAACTCTGCATAGGTGGAGGCGAGCGAGGGGGTGTTGTAGGCGTCCTTGAGCACGTCCCACAGGGACTTTGCAGTCCTGTAGTCTGCGAAGCAGTTGGTGAGGTATTGGTTGAGCTTGAGGCAAATCACCCCAAGCGCCTTGTTGTCATTTTCATCCCAGGCGAGACACTTTTCATTGAAAGACTCCTGCTCGGCAGGAGTGAACGTGACCATGACATGCTGGCCTTGCTCATTGGTGACGGTGGGAGCTTGGGGATGGGAGCAGGACATCTTTTGAAAGATGCCAATGAAACAGAGGTAAGTGTCCATCTGCTATGCCCAATGCTTGTAGTTGGGGCCAGTCAAGACAGGAAGATCCTTGAGGGAGGAGGCAGACATTGTTGATTTTCTGGATAGAATGTGTTGGCTCAGTTGAAAATAATGGAGTGAGGGGAGCGGGGTAGCCGTGTTGCCAAACAACGTTCCAGAGCTAGGAAACCAGAGGGACATAGTCTCCTCCTGTTCTGTTGTCTGGGTGACCATGTCAGAGAGCATTTCTGCATTATCTGGCGCTTACCTTGTTCAGGATGGAGCAGTCGTTGACCTCAGAGAAGAGTGTTTCTGCATTATCCTCATCACTGATCAGGTTCTAGGCAGGCAGGCTGCATTGCACGTCTTTTCAGACGGTGAGCGGGGCTCATAACCTGTTGCAATGGCATTCTCCCTTTGCAGGGAGATGGGAAGAGCAATGCAGACAAGTCTTACATACCTGAGAGAGATAGTGATGGTTGACAGTCAAGAGTGATTGTAAGTCAGCTGAATGATATTCATACTTAGACACTGCTTATATAGTGTACAAGCAGGTATCTTACTAAGCTTATTACTAAGCATGTGATAGGGGTAAGGTAATGTACAATACATTTTCAATAGAAACAAATGTTCATCGAGGATAGCATATGCGGAAGAGAAAAGGACACTGTGATCCCTCATGAAGAGATGATTACTGTCACCATAACAGGATACACCAATGTAAGTCATCAGTTCAGACTTAGGTGTGAGTTTGCCATCATAGGTTTCAGTGGGAAGGTGCATATAAGCACCACAACTGAAGACCCATAAGTGGGACACAGTGGGTTTACGCTTGTTCAGCATTTCATGAGGTGTTTTCCACTGAAGATGCGCATTGGGTGTGTGCATATACACATGTGAGGCATGAAGAAGTGCAAACTCCCACCAGGAGGGAGGAAGACAGGCATCAAGATGCATTGCTTATGCCTTATCCATCAAAGTTCGAATAATCCGTTTCATGTGTCCATTCTGCTGATGAGCATAGGCAGCGGAATAATGAATGTGGACACTGTTATCCTTAAGGAAATTGGTGAATGCCATAGAGGTGAACTCTCTCCCCTGAGTCAGAATACCAATGTTTAATGTTGGCATTGAACTGAGTATACACAGCAGCAAAGAACTGCTTGGTGGCGTGAAGAGTCTGATCCTTAGTTATGAGACAAGTGATCCAGGCAGCAGATGTATAATCATCATAGAAGACAGCAGCATATGGCTTCTCGCTATAACCAAGAACCTCAAAAAATTTGAGATCGCAATGGATCAGCTCAAAGGGAGCAGTGGCCCACATTTCACTAGGAGGAAAGGAGTGATTGGGTTGTTTACCCAACTGACAACCATGGCACAGGTCAGGATGTTGCAGGATAGAAATATCTGGGTAGTCCAGGATGTGTTTCTTTGCAGCACGAATGACTTCCTTTGCAGGATGCCCAAGGCATTGGTGTAGGAGCTGATAGTCAACTACCACCAAGGAAAGGGTTTGTGCATTGTGCATGGGTGGAGCAGACAGCCAATACTGTTACAATTTATCTTTGTCTCTTTCTTACAATCCCTATCTTTGCTTTACCTTTTCCATCTCGATGACCTTTCCACGGTAACCCGCGGGTTCACCTTTCCTCGTCATCCTGATTATGATTACTTTTCTTCTTTCCGATTCCTCGGCTGACGATAGCTGACTCACTAACTGAGTCATATGTAACCTCGTCAATTCTTACCCTTCAACAGGGTTCCTTCCGTTTCTTTTGCATTCCCTACTATTCTATAACATTCCTTTACTCATCTCTTTTTCCTTTCTTAGCCTTGGTCCGTGCTAGCCTCTCCCAAGTATATAAACCGTACTAGCATGACTTGTACTCCTTAACTTTGAGCTCCGCAATTCTACCCCTAGTCTTGCCTCTCAGTTCGCCGACTTCGATCCCTCAGTCCTAGTAAAGGCCTCTCGATAACGAAGCCTTCCTCAAAGTCCTAGTCCTCATCCCCAGTCCTAGTCACCTTGTGGATACGTGCGAGCCTACCCGGCCCACATGTAACAAAAGCTCAAAGTTACTTCTGCACGGCCACTATTATCGTGAGCCGTATCTTTCCTCACTCTGTCTTCAAGTACTCCTAGAATGTTGAGAACAACTCCTCGACATCCACTCCCAGTTATCCCAGAATCATCTGACGATGAAGAACTCTCAGAAACCTCGGACCAAGAGGAAGATAACGAAGAAACTTCGCCAGTAACCCCAGTACAACCATCACCTCGATCCCTCGCACCTGCTCAGCCTTCTCCTTGATCCCCTGTTACCACACTACCAATGACTAACCGACCCACCAAACTTCGACTCAACGCTCCTCAGGAGTTCGACGGAACCTATTCCAAATACCCAGGATGGTACAACAACGTCGTATTCTATCTCAGTACCAATTCCGAAATCTATAACAATGATGCCAAACAAATCACCTTTGCTCTTTCATACATGAATAAAGGATCGGCCAAGAGTTGGGCAGCTACATTCCGCGTTAGTTGCATACAGAATGATGGCACTCTTAATATGGGTACCTGGGCTTCTTTCACCGCTAAACTCAATAGAGCATTCAAACACCATGATGTCGTCAACCAAGCTATCGGATGGCTTTCCACAAAGAAGATGGTCTTGAATAAGGGCGTATTCACCCCTTCCCTCAGCCTCTACACCACCGAATTCCAAACCAATGCTGCGCGTGCCGGGATTACTGACTACAACGCTCTGATCGGTTATTACTCAGCCGGAATTCCGCCAAACCTAATGATGCGCATTATGACTATGGATCTGGTACCAGATTCAATCGACAAATGGTATGAAAAAGCCGCATCTTTCAATGCAGCCTGGGACAGAGTTAGGGAAATCAAAGCGCGTACCTCTCACACATCCACTCCAGTCTCATGTCCTTTCTCTTTTCCCTGCAAGGATCCAAATGCCATGGAAGTTGACGCAACCACAATCACCAGACCACCCAAGCTCACGCCGGAATCCCGCAAGGAATGTCAGGAACGAGGACTCTGTTTTAAATGTCGTCTTTCCGGTCACTCCGCCACCAAATGCAAGACCCGCTTCGTCAATACCAAAGCTACCTGAAGAGAAAAGAAGTTAGAAGACGCTGATGTAGTTGTGAAAAGAACTGACGAAGAAGAGACGGGAGAAATCCCGGACTTGATGGAATGTGACGACGAAGATGACGAAATCCTTGTCAACAAAGTTCAGTCTTTTTAAATGGAGAGCCTGTATCGACGTCAGTCTCTCCTTCTCACACTAGGTACTCGCCTGTACAATCCAAATCCAAGAAATCATTATTCATAACCGCCACGTTATCAATCCCCGTGAGCATCAAGAAAACTGTCGTCACCACCGCCCTCATAGACTCTGGAGCGCATATCAATTGCCTCGATTGGGGGTTCGTCCGAAAGAACTGGATCCCTTGCATCCAACTGCCAAAGCCAATCCCTGTCAAAAACGTCGATGGATCTCTGAACATCAAAGGAACCATCCATTTCACTGCCGATCTCTATGTTACTATCGGACATACTACCACCAAGGTTCTTTTCCACGTCATGGGATGTGGAAATGATCGTATCATCCTAGGATTCCCTTGGCTTCAACAAGAAAATCTAGTTATCAACTGGAAACGAAATCACCTGCAGCTGAGACCCGAAACCGATCAATCAAACGATCTCGCCACTGAAATCAAGAATCACGCCCAAGAAACTCGACAAGCCCCTGGATATTACAAAAACGAACCCCACCCGGTATGCCATGCCTCGGTAACCCACGAATTCGATAAACGACTATATGACTACCTCGAAACGAACAATGAAGATTTCCTCTGACCCGAAGATCTCACCAAGAAAGCGGTGACGTCTTATTGTATCAATCGCGTTATTAAAGGAGATAAACGTTACCTAATTCCACGCTGCATATCACCTGCTATGGTAAAAGCTTATACCACGTCGACAGATCTGGCCATACAAAACCTGGCCAATAAGCCGACAGTAACCCTTCCACCAGCCTACCAAGACTATCAACAGGTGTTTTCCAAAGTAGCAGCAGGAACCTTACCACCGATTCGACCATATGATCACACAATCAACTTAAAAGATTCCTTTACACCAAAGATCGGTAAACTCTATGCGTTGTCTACTGACGAAACCAAAGCAGCCAATGATTTTATTGATAAACATATCAAATCTGGCAAAATCCATCCCTTGAACTCCCCGCAGGCTTCGCCATTCTTCTTCATCAAAAGAAGGATGGTAAACTCCGTCCCTGCCAAGATTATCGCTACTTGAACGACCATACCATCTGGGATGTGTACCCCCTACCAATCATCACAGATCTAATCAACAAACTCAAAGCAGCAAAACATTTTACCAAGTTTGACGTACGATGGGGGTATAACAATGTTCGAATCAAAGACGGTGACCAATGGAAAGCAGCATTCATCACACATCGCGGACTATTCGAACCCATGGTTATGTTCTTTGGCATGACAAATTCCCCTGCCACCTTTCAACGATTTATGAATGACTCATTCCGGGACATGATCGCGGAAGGATGGCTAGTTATTTATATGGACGATCTGCTGATTTATTCCCCAGATAAAGAAACCCACGAATGCAATACCAAACGTGTTCTTCAATGAATAACCGACCTCGACTTACATCTCA
Organism: Veloboletus limbatus; assembly: GCA_038088635.1. Taxonomy (NCBI): domain Eukaryota; kingdom Fungi; phylum Basidiomycota; class Agaricomycetes; order Boletales; family Boletaceae; genus Veloboletus; species Veloboletus limbatus. Next base: position 9,313 of record JBBPJJ010000428.1, read on the forward strand.
AATTAGAAAAATGCGTCTTCGACACCTCCGAAGTTGAATACTTAGGGATGGTCATCAAACCCGGTCACTTAGCTATGGACCCCGTCAAACTAGACAGAATCTCTACCTGGAAAACACCAATCACTCTTAAGGAAGTCCGTTCTTTTCTTGGTTTTGCTAACTTCTATTGTTGTTTTACCCACGACTATTCCACTCTCGCTCGTCCACTAATTGATCTCACAAAGAAAACAGTCCCGTGGGCTTGGACCCCAGCCTGTCAGGTCGCTTTCGACTCGCTCAAAATGGCATTCATGACGAAGCCCATTCTTCAACTCCCCGACGTCTCCAAACCTTTTGCTATTACCACTGACACTTCCAAATGGGCGACCGGCGGTATTCTTTTGCAAACAGATACTAATGGGGATTGGCACCCTTGTTCCTATCTTTCCCAATCTTTTTCCCCCACTGAACGGAATTATGATATCCATGACCGTTGTTACATATGGGCTGGGTAGGCTCGCACGTAGCCGCAAGGTGACTAGGACTGGGGACGAGGACTGGGGCTTGATGAAGGCTTTGTTATAGAGAGGCTTTGTTATAGAGAGGCCTTTACTGGGACTAAGAGACTTGGGGACTGAAGTCGACGAACTGAGAGGCAAGACTAAGCATAGAATTGCAGAGCTCAAAGTTAAAGAATACAGGTCATGCTAGTGTGGTTTATATATGGTTGGATGGGCTAGCACGGACCATGACTATGAAAGGAAAAAGGAGTAAAAGGGTAGATAAAAGAACATCATAGAATACGATGGAAACGGAAAGAACTCTGTTGAAGAGTAAAGGATGCTGAGTAAGTATGACTCAGTTAGTAAGTCATCCATCGAAGTCTGAAGAATTGGAGCAAAGGAAAGTAAGTGTAATCTTGATGACAGATTAAAGGTGAAACCGTGGTTTACTGTGAAGAAGTCATCAAGAAGAAAGAAAGAAAGAAAGACGAAGTAAGAAATGTAGGAAGAATAAACGAAGAATGAACGAATCGTAACAACCGTGAGCTTCTTGCCATTCTACGCACCTTACGAGCTTGGCGCCATTATCTTATTAGCTCCCCCAACCCCATTCAGGTCTTTACTGACCATACACCTTCAAGTCTCTCAAAGATTTGTAAGGTCTTTCTTTTGACATTGTTCAATTCTCATCTCGATTTTAAAACCGGATTCCATCATCTCATGATCGGCCAAACTTCAAAATTTTAGAGTCCTGTCTCAGCAGACGACATACTGGTGTCCCGACAGGGAAGAACATGGGTATTTCCTCACCCCAGTCTTCAAGTGCAGCACAAATCCGCACGTCACGACAGCGCATCGCTGGTCCACTGTCGATGTGATCGGTCAAATGAGCAAGCAGACGGGTGAGGTGACGCGTTTTTCTGAGCACCTGTCTGACCAGTCTTCCTAGAGTGCTTTTATAACAAAGATGGAAAGTGGTATTACGCTGGTACTTATAAGGCTTTCCGGATGGATGATCTTACTGTCCAAGAGTGGAAGGCTCTTTCGATCGAGGTAAAATCATAAAGTTTTCCACGATCTTGCCTCGTGGACACAGTCATTTTCGTAGATGACCCAAGCAATCGTCAGGGAAACTCTGGCTGGCCGGAAGAACGTGTGGCCCCAAAACCATTACGAAACGTCCCAACTCTATGCAGCGGGTGCCTTGCGCATGGCCTGCATCGGTCTGCACTGCGTCGGCTTCAGCAATGACCTGTATCGTGGTGAAATCGAACAATCAAGGCATGCTTACTGGGGTCGAAGCACCCCTTGGACATCTACCGAGACAACGACCACGCGAAGCGAGACAAGTGACGATGTACAATCCACCCTGCCTTGAAGATCCTTCATCTTCTTCATGTGTTGTTGATTGGTTTGATGTATACATTCCTGGTAGATGTTCCGATGATAAAGGTCATTGTATTCCCCATCCTTGATGTTAATAAATAAAAAAGTGGAGACATGGGCATGCCTTAGGATTTCCACCATACGTGTGATGATACGGTAAATTTCTATTTATAAAAAATTAAAAAATTAAAGTTTTATATAAGAATTAATTACATTACTTAATTACTCTTCATAAAAATATCAACAAATATTAATACTTTAAACTTAGATTATAACATGTTTTTAAACCTAAAATAATAGATTGAAGATTTATAAATGAACCATTAACTATTATTTCTGGTAAATTATATCCTCCTAAGAATAATATAGCTGTTATACAACTAAATAAATCCTCCAAGGGCAAAACCTTGGAAGGGTTTGGCTGTTCGCCGATTAAAAAATTACATGAGTTGGGTTATCAAATTAAACTATTTACGTCATCGTCATAAATAAATTATTTTAATTCAAATGAGTGATACATCAGCTAGAACTTTAAATAAAACTTAAATTTTAGTAAATATTCCTGAATGTTTAAATAGCTTTAAAGAAATTATTAAATATAATCTTAATACTATAAAAACATTCTAATTAAAAAAAAGTATAAGATAAATAATAATTTATATTTTTTGTTATATTAAATATATCTTTATATTTATCGTTAAATGAGATAATTAGGGTAAGTAAATTACTTAATAAAAATGTCAACAATCTTAGTACAAAAAACGTTTAATTTTAATGCAAATATTTACCCAAATGTTTTTGAAAAACAATCTGAAATTTTAAACCAAAATATATTTATTCTGTTCACTTTATAAAGCTCGGCTGCAAATTAACTTAATTTCTCACTTATTTTCGCCAGGCTCAATTGCTCAATTGTCGTCAAGCTTGTTGGCTATTGGACCTCCAAGACTTCGACCTTCGCATTGACCATGTCCCTGGCAAATTACCTGACACTCTCTCGGTGCCCAGATCACACCCCCGATGACTCCACCTCCGAAAACGCTGACATCACTCTCCTCCCCGACTCTCTATTTGTCAACCTAATTGACACTACTCTCGATCGTCAGATCCGCCAAGCTTCTGCCTCCGATCCAGTTGTCCTCGACTGGCTCCATCCCAGACCTCTACCCGGTTCTTCTGCTGCCCGTAACCCATCGGACTGGTCCTTTGTTGAGGGCAAACTGTTTTATCAGGGGCGCTTGTATGTTCCCTGTAACGACCCTCTTCGGCGCTCCATTGTGTCCGGGTGCCACGATCATGAAATAGCAGGACACCCAGGCTACCTGAAGACTCACCAGCTTGTCGCTGCACAATACTGGTGGCCTGGTTTGGCTCAATACATTCGTTGCTATGTCGCTGGCTGTGGGGTTTGTCAGCAAAATAAGTCCAACACACACCCCGTCCGCCCCCCCTTGCCCCCATTGCTTCCGCCTGTACCCGTCCATTCCAGCAGGTCTCCTGCGACCTTATTACTGGTCTCCCATCCTCCGCCGGCTTTGACTCTCTTTTGGTCGTGGTCGACCATGGCCTTACGAAGAGGGTAATTCTCTGCCCTACTACTGCCAACGTCACCACCGAAGGTATCGCCTCTCTATTTTTCACCCATGTCTTTACCAGATTCGGTCTCTATGAAAAAATCATCTCCGATCGGGGCCCCCAATTCGCCTCCTCCTTTGCTAAAGAATTGGGGAGACTCCTTGGATATCAACTCGCTATCTCCACTGCTTACCACCCGCAAACTGACGGAGAAACTGAACGTGTGAATCAAGAGATAGAAACCTATTTAAGGATCTTCTGTGGGAACGAGCCAACGACATGGACCAATCATATTGCAATGGCCGAATTTGCACATAACCACCGTCCACATTCGGTTACGGGTAAATCCCCTTTCTTTCTCATGATGGGCTTCGAACCCCAAGCCCTACCGACAGCTTTCCCATCATCTGACCTCCTGGCGGTCAACCAACGGTTATCCTCTCTCACAGCTGCACGAAACGAAGCTCTTGCGGCCCATGAACTAGCTCGACAAATCATGGCTGCCCGATCAAAACAACGGTTCACTCCGTTCAAACTGGGAGACTGAGTGTGGCTAGAAGCAAGAAATCTGAAACGCCTCATAGCAAATCCCAAGTTCTCTGCAAAAAGGGAAGGGCCATTCACTATTACAAAGGTCCTTTCACCAATTACATACCAACTACGTCTCCCGACAACATGGAAGATTCATCCCGTATTTCACGCCTCTCTTCTATCTCTTTACCATGAAAACAATACTTATGGACAGAACTTCCCACAACCGCCACCGGATCTAATAGAAGGAGAAGAAGAATACAAAATCGAAGAGATCCGACGCCATCGTGGGTCCGCAGCACACCGTTCCTTCCTGATCCGATGGAAAGGATACACAGCCAAAGAAGATTCGTGGATTCCCGAATGGAACTTGAAACACTCCGCAGCACTTCTGGCCGACTATAAAAAACGTCACAAACTCTGAAAATCCCCATTCGTTCCTTTCCCTTCAATTTTATGTTTGACTTCATCCCTAAAGAAAAACTTTCACATTTTACATTTCGCTTTCGCTACAAAGTCCCGAGTTCCCATTCCCTACAACACGCTTACTTCTATAGATACGACTACTGCCCTTTCCACCATACTTTTTAATTCTCTTCAGTCCTTTCGTCATGGGTTTAACCTATGCTGTTCGCTCTGTTTCCCCCATTCCTGAACTGGTTGACGATACTCCCTCATCATCATCTTCCTTCGTCACCGCTCCCGAGTCAATACACCTTCAACTTCACAACGATCCAGAAGAACCAGCCGACTCCGATGCGACAACCACAGAAGCAGGGTGGAGAGAGGATCCCGATGGTGCCTGGCAGGTGGCGAGTCCTGCACTAGATATGCCAGATCCTTTTGCTACTAGACCGACTAGTTCTTACCCACCGATTCTATCAGTTCTTCTTCCTCCAGCATCTCATTGTCTCCGTGCAGATACGCCAGATGATACATACGTGCAGGTCCTCCTGCATTGCATTACGGACTCCCGATTGGCTGTTCCAGCCACTAGTCATCTCGATTACGGCTCCCCCCTCCTAGCCCTTTTCAAAGCCTTAATCGAAACAGAGCACATAGACCTCATTGTGCGCAACAATTCGACCAACCCAGATGCCCACGTCACCCTCATCGTGGGTGTCCTTCGACACATCAGGGATCACCTACGGGGTGCCCTCATCACCATGGGGTACCAACTCCACTTCGGAGAGTTCCTAGCAGACGTCAAATGATACACTCGAGAACTCACGCTCGCTCAAGGGGTCCAACCACCTCCCTATTTGTCTCTGGCAACCCCAAGTGCCTCCTCCTCTCCTCTCGACCCCGCCATCGAAGCATCCCTGGCCCACACGGATGCGTGGTTAGCCGGACTTGGTGGCCGGCTCGTCCTTCCCCCTAACCATCCCAGATACTCCGAAGCTTGCTTCAAATGTCATCGATTGGGACATCGCCGTGCTCAGTGTCCACAATACCAGTGTCCACTATGCCATGTATGGGCCCCTAGACACACTCAAATTCGTTGCCCAAGCCGACCTCGTCCCTATCCGCCATGACGCCCAACATTGTCATCATCGTCGGGCTCCTCCACAACCCAATATTCCCTACCACACTCATCCGCATGACAACCCGTTCGCTTTGTGACCCCTCGTCGTCGACGTACCGTCTCACCCATCTCCCCCCTCCCCGACGTCGATACCCATATCGGCAACGTTTGGGATGATGTTGCTTATGCAAACGTCACCGGGTCCCCAGGTTCCTATGCCTTGGACCTCTAATCAGCCCGCCGCGTATGTATCTCTCAAGATCTGGTTCTCGTCGGTGACTTGAGATGTACTGGGGGGGTAATGTTACAATTTATCTTTGTCTCTTTCTTACAATCCCTATCTTTGCTTTATCTTTTCCATCTCGATGACCTTTCCACAGTAACCCGCGGGTTCACCTTTCCTCATCATCCTGATTATGATTACTTTTCTTCTTTCCGATTCCTCGGCCGATGATAGCTGACTCACTAACTGAGTCATATGTAACCTCGTCAATTCTTACCCTTCAACAGGGTTCCTTCCATTTCCTTTGCATTCCCTACTATTCCATAACATTCCTTTACTCATCTCTTTTTACTTTTTATCCTTTCTTAGCCTTGGTCCATGCTAGCCTCTCCCAAGTATATAAACTGTACTAGCACGACCTGTACTCCTTAACTTTGAGCTCCGCAATTCTACCCCTAGTCTTGCCTCTCAGTTCGCCGACTTCGATCCCTCAGTCCTAGTAAAGGCCTCTCGATAACGAAGCCTTCCTCAAAGTCCTAGTCCTCGTCCCCAGTCCTAGTCACCTTGTGGATACAGTTGAAGTGCTCATAACGCATAACGTTGGGAAGGGCACTACGGTGATGTAAAATTAGAAGTATGCAACGCAAGTTTTGTGTGACCATATGGTCACATAGTGACAAGCGTGACCACCCGTTACTTCCAGAACTCACGCAATGTCGGCTACACCAATTTCGCCCGCTCCTGCTTTCGCAACTCAATCCTGAACTGTCGCAAGTCCCGAGCCAGGCCCAACACCATATCCTGCGTCCCATGACTGATGCAAATCCCTTCCATCTGCTCAGTAATTCGAATCATCTCCGCCATTCCCATCGCAGGTGTGTTATGTGCACCCTCATCCTCGTCCGACTCAACCTCAACGATCTCCCCTCGCTTCACAGCCATTTCATGATTTACCTTTGCAATGATCTCGTCGTCTCCACCTTCAAATTTGTAGCTTGAATCTCCTACTTCTTTTTCCTCGGCAGGATTTAACATTTCCTCTAGTGTCAGTGCTGTTCCGATGACACGTTTACGTTCTACGAGGTTGTTGACAACATTTTCAAGGTCCTGTTCAACTTCAGAAAGCTGTGGAAGAGTAGGTTGAGTGGAAACAGTGGATCCTTGAGCTGGTATTGCTGATGCATTGATCTGTGTAATTTGACGACCAAAGATTTCCTTCATGATTTGATCAAGTCCATCGAGAGCCTTTGTGACGTCGTTTTCGGCATCCATGACGATTTTCAGGATATGGAACCACTCGTCGGGAGCATAATGCAAGCCTAGGATCCCTTTCAGCTTCTTCTCAGCTTCAAGTAAGCGCATTTCTGATGTCGCAAACTTTCTGACCACGTCCCAAGCTCTTGGGTTCCTTAATGGCAAGTCTGTATGTGTTTCGGAGATTATTTCCACATTTGGGCTGATGGGGCTTGTATGGAGCATGTTGTGTCTGGGGCTTCCGTTTTGGTGCCAAAGTTGGGGCTGTTGGGCCAGCAGGTGGACTACGTTCAGCAGGCATTCAAAAACAAGGAAAAGATGTGTTTTTGTGGCTGTTCTTGCAAGCAAATTTCTCCATTCCTCCGACAAATATTTGGTGTGGGGCTTGATTTTGCTTTGTGTAGTTCCAACTGATTGTGGAGTCTGATAAGATGCCGCTTCAATATTCAGCCGGTCGGCACTTCCCCTGCAAGTGCTGTGCTCAAAATGCATATTTTTCCGAAAATCATGATGCAAAATGTAATATGCAATTCCTCTGCTAACCAACTTGGGAAGTAGCTAAAGTCAATGCATAATTAGAATTATGCACGATATCATCATGCACTATGAGCACTTCAACTGTACATGCGAGCCTACCCGGCCCACACGTAACAAATACATAGTATCACCTGGATGTGTGTGGAAGGTGAGGAAAGTGGAGTCTGAACAAGTATCATCAAAATAAATAGTGTCTTTGTCCTGGTGAAGACATATACACGAGTTTCACAATAGAGTACCCATAGAAATGAGTGTCAAGGTATAACTGGGCATATGCACAACTTACAATAACCGCATAAGTTGATTGTTGAACCAGACAAGGACAGTCCCAACACCTAGAATGGATGCAGACCCATTAGCTGTTTGTGAGCTTTGGGGGACCATGAATGGTTGATATTGCACAGAGTCCTTGATATCACTAATGAAATGTGATGAAGCTCCTGAGTCCAGAAGCCAGATGAGAGGAGGCATGTCATGCAAATAGGCTTTTCCTTTTCCTTTCCTATTGCTAGGAGTCTGACTACAATCATCACATTTAGTGAAAAGGTTCAAAGAACATTCGTCATTTGTAAACGTAGCTACTACAGAGGGTATAGCTACTGATGTCTGTATATGATGTGATTTATGTGTTTTGTGAAGTAATCATTCATCAGCCTCTGAGTAAGAGGGACAGAGAAAGGAAGGGACGAACCATTCCTCCATTGGATTGTCCAACCTGAAAAGCCCATTGCATATGGGTCCTCATCCTCAATGACATTACCAAGGGAGTCAAACATAAGGTCTTGAAGGACCCTGGGGATGTAGTCAAACATCCTGGGCTCAATTGCCTCACCCAGACTATTAGCAGCATAATGGAAGAAGGTTTCCAAATATGTGTCATGGTCATCTATTCCTAGACTCACCACATCCAAGTCAGGTGACCCGATACAGGTGGTATCGGTGAGAGGGAGATGCGCATGTTCTTCAAGACAGGGTGCGCTGGGTGACGCCCTCAGGCACGTTCTGTGTGAATGGCCTGTCTGTGCAGAACAGTAATTGTTACAATTTTCCTCCTCTTTCATTCCACATATTGTTTCTCTATTCTTCGCCCTTCACCTTCTCGCGTTAGGGGTATGTTTCTCTATTCTTACGATCACATTCTTCTCTTCTCATGTGGCAATCATACTCATCTTTATATTGATTCTTGAACTTTCTACCTCTACTATGATTTCTCTCGTAATCGTGTGGTTAGCTAATCTTCTCCCGGATTCCATCACATTCTACGCTTACGCGTACTTCTTGATTAGCTAATCTTCCTTCTCATTCTACCACGTTCTATGCTTACGCGTCTCTGTCTATTTAAGTACTTCACCTTCTGTACTTTCTCCTCATTCTCGATCTGCACTATACAGTGTATCATCTTGAGTCACTCCTAGTCCCTTCGTCGTCGTCTAAGTCCTCCTCAGTCTTGCCTTCGTGTGGCAACCCCTCAGTCTTCGCTAGTATAAGAGATCAAGGAAGTGTCCCCTCTCCGTGGTAGAGGCACTACTTTGCTAGCTCCTTTGTCCTTTGTCCTCAAGAGTACGCTCAGCGTAACAAAAGATCGAGAATCTCCTTTGTCCCTCCTATTCAGGAGTAGGACCCACTAGTCACCATAGCCCCTCGATACCAAGTCCCAGAGTCCTCGTTCGACAAGGAAGATACCTCCCTAGCTCTAGTCCCACAGTCCTCAGCGCTTCCTCCATGAAGCACCCTACCCCCGACCCCTCAGTATCACAAACGAAGAATCGCCTCTTCGTCCAGTCGACCCACCCAGGAACCTCGTCTCTCCCTAGCACCCCCAACCCCAGTCACCTCGTCCCCAATACTGCCCATCGCCCTCGCTCCACCAGTCCCTAGTACTTCTGCACCTACTGCACCTCTAGTCACCCCAGCAACCCCCATTGTCACCATGTCCAAGCTCAAAGCTGCCCTCCCAGCAGACTTTTCTGGTGAACCAGCCGATGCCACCCGATGGATCAAGGCGATGAACGCCTACTTTTCTATTAACAGCTCACTTTACAAGAAGGCTGAGGACAAGATCATGACCACGCTCAACAAGATGAGCAAGGGACAAGGAGTCTCCTTCTCAGAGATGTGGTACGACCGCATGGCCGATGCCTCTGTGGACTCCAAGGAAAAGACTTTCGAGAAGTTTGTAGAAAATTTCGAGTCCACCTTCTACCCCTTTGACACCAAAGCCACCGCACGTCTTGTGCTCTCCAAGCTCATCCAGAAGTCCTCTAAGCTGTCCTCAGGTGAGATCAATGATGGCTTCCAGAAGTACATCACAGACTTCCAGAATCTCGCTTCGAAGGCGGGAATCACTGCCGAAGTCACCCTCATTGATCAGTTCTCGCTTGGGCTCGACCAACAGCTCTCCACCATGATCCTCTCTATGACCCCACTCCCCACCACCATCGCCGAATGGATTGTCAAAGCCAAGACTTTCCATGCTCAGAAGGCACGCATTGCTGCCCTTTGAAAGGGACATCGAGCTCCCTCAGTATTTACCCCTCGCAACCACACCACCTCGTCCGCCTCTGACCCAAATGCCATGGACGTTGACGCCATCAAAGTCGCCAAACTCACTCCTGCTGAGTGAGCTCGTTGTTTTCGAGAATGACTTTGCCTTTGTTGCTGCAAGAAAGGACATAACGCTCTGAACTGCAAGGCATTTTCCTCTTCTCCCCCTCGCCCTCAACAGATTCAAGCAATAGCCATGACGACATCCCCTTCGTCACCAACCCCACCTCCCAAGACCCCATCTGCCTTAAATACCTATGTCAATAACCTTCATTCCTCTGGCAAGAACGAAGGAGAAATCCTCCAAACCCTCAAGCTATGCTTCGACGAGGCTGCTGAGGAAGAGTCTAGCAAGGGTTTTCAGTAAGGGAAGTCGAAACGATGTCTTCTTCCCTAGATATCTCCTCTGTACTAGT
>JBBPJJ010000429.1:0-10908 GCA_038088635.1 Veloboletus limbatus
TGTCACTTACATAATTACATAACCTGGTAACATAGCAACCATCAATAGCTGTCAAATTCCTATGCTACATATGACATAATGATTAACAAATGCAGGGTCAAATAAGTGTTCCAATGACATGTCATTTTGAAATGCTTGTATCTCACTCCCATGACAACCCAATCACATGACCAAACTAGTGTTAGAATGCCAAGTACAACTATGTTCATCCATCTTGCAAGCATATTATGTAATTCATTAATGTTCTCCTGTAACCGGCCAATCTCTTCAAAATGACCCAACATTGGGACACTTTTTTGACCCACTGTATTTGTATTGTGTTGAACTTATTATAGATCACATGACCCATTGCTTATGTTGAAACTCATACTTATTTAAATCAGCAACAAAACTGTTACAATGACACAGCTAACTTAAATTGGCAATATCTTCACAGCCATTGGAGTGAGGTCATATGATCATGGGGAGTGATGTGTAGCCAGGAGTGAGTACTATATTTCGCATCACTAAACCTAAGCAAAATTCCCACAGGTGCTTGCAGTGCACTTTGCACACTGCATCAAGGTTAGTTATTGCAATAGTTTTGTTGGTCAGTGTATAGAGCATGAGATGAAGCTAGCATCTCAAGGATAGACATGCTAGGAGGAGTGTTAAGTGGGAGAGAATCTCAAAGACAGCACCCAAGTGAAAGGGTTTGTATTGTCCTCAGCCAGAAGGGCTAAGGTTATCTAAGATATAACAAATATACCATATTAGTAAGATAATAGATAAAGATATTGTCTAATCATTATGTATAGGGTGCTGCACTGATCAGTCATCACTATTGGTATTAGCCAATAGAAGCTAAAACTGATCAGTAATCTGCAGCATAATAAAAATATCAGCCAGTGGTGTAAGACCATGCTGACTGAGTGATGGATGGGTGCAAGATGACACCATACTGTATGATCTAGGTCATAAGTAACATGATAATCATGACTAATCATAAAAAAACTGATAGGTGGTGTGACAATCCTACATGGATTATATGGAAAATCCATTCTAGAACCTGGATAATGTGGAATCAAAGTCTGAATCAGAATGTGACCAGTTCAACACCTAGTTCTATGTTCTGTGTTTGCTACTAGCTCATGACTTACCTAGAACATCCAGTGACTGAGTAGTAAGGTGACACTGTAATTAATTTGCTGTAGGTTATGCTATAAGCACATACTTGTAAGCTATGCCCAAATGGCTGATTTGCTGATGGGCCAGGCTGGCACCACCACCCATTTGACTGCCCACTCGAACAAACTTTTGTGGCGAAAAAAAAAAAAAAAAGGAAAATATAGATAGAAAATCATCTGGCATCGATTTAGTTGTACAACTTGACATTGTTTGCCATTTTTCTTTGCCCACTGGCAACTAGGTAGATACACTTGGGAACAACAGCACTACAAGCCGCTGACGCTACCCGCCACGCTCTCGACTGCATTCTTGAGTTTGTGCACTTCCCGGACAACGCTCTCGTTGTCATCTTCGGCACACTCGGCAATGAACGTGGCCGTTTCGGGGACAAATCCTTGAAGAAGAAAAACAAGCACAATTGAGTTTTTTTTTTTTTTTTTTTTCCTAAACGTTTTTCATGAGCGACGCACCGACGAGTTTACCACCGTCCGCTTTCCACATCTCTGTCGTGCATTCCAATGTCAGGATACGCACGCGAGGGTCCTCAGAACGCGTGTGCATGAGGAGATCAAGGTTGAGGCGCTTGAGGAGGTCAGAGGCCGTATTGGGAAGGAGTGCCAGGATGGAAAGAAGACAGGAAATCAAGCGCTGTCGAGGCGTCGATGCTTGTGTCTCTGGAGGGACAGCAACGACCGGGGATGGGGAGGGCAGGTGCACAGCAATGGGTAGTTGGGACAGCACATGTGGAAGAAGTGTAGCCAATTTGTCTTCACGCCAAAAGACTAATATAAAGAGATAGGTTTAGCCAGGTTGAGAGTGCATCCCTCGACAAGACGTACCTCTATCGTCCGCTTCGAGGGACTTTGTCAATGTTGCGATGACGCCCGACCACAATGCAAACTCCGTCCGGGCGGTTTTCGGCGAGAAACTAAAAGTTTGTAGCACCTCTGTGAGCGGACGCAACAATGTGGACATGTACGGATTCATCAGCCCCTGTGGAAACCAACCAGACCATCAGTATATTGTAAGTCACGATCGTACAACATATACCTTGAAGTAGTCCAGCAAGGCAGTATACACGTGACAGAAAGTGATCCTCCTCTCATCGGTTGCTGTGAGGGTCAAGTCAGCTACTGTCAAGCCGTCGTCCACCCTGGGCCATGCGCACCTTTTTCGTCTACAAACGCCCAATCCTGCATACGTCGGAACAGTGGTCTGAATGCGTTCTCATGGAGCTTCACGACGAATTCAGTGAAGGCCGATATCACGAGAGGCTCGCCCTGACAGAAATCCATCATTAGTTTGCATCGTCCCTACAGCCAGCGCAGCAAAACGCGGACCTCTGTAGAGCCAAACATCATCTTCATGTCGAACGCTTCCAAAAAGACATTGAACGTCGGCCGCACGCTGTCTAGGACTTCTAGACGGGGAGCAGCGTGCAGAGCCCTCTTGAGCAGTGTAAAATACCCAATCATGCCATTGACGCCCTCCTGAGACACCATCCGGTCATCGTTCTGGATCATACTCGCAACGACGTTTGCATACCTTTGTGTGCGCCTTGTCCACGTCGGACCAAAGATTATACAACACAGGAAGTAACACCTCGGCCGACGTCTTCTTCGGGATTGCCTTGCTCAGTCCAGCGAGGGGATTATTTTGTGCGGTTGACGTAGCACTGTAGTCAACGTAGAGCCTCGCTATTTCTGTCAGCTCTGTCGCCCCATAAAAGGCGGGTAGAGACGACAGTAGTCTTTGAAGGGTTGCAAGAGCAGCTTCCCCTGCGTTCGCAAGTTCTGGGAATCTAGTCAGTAACATAACGACAAGTATGTCAGTCACAGGACGTACGCAACTCGCCATCGAGACCTTCACGAAGGATCGATATACATTCCTGGGCAATATCCCTAAAGTGAGGGATGATCCGTGGTCCGAGGGCAGTGCTGGTGAGGCCATGTCACACTCGTGCCATGTCAGAACAATACAACGACGCACACAAAGTATGGTAAAACCGACACCCCTGCTGCGGCAGATGTCCGCGATCGCACCACCTTGAAGATGTGTGGCAAGGTCGACAAGAGCGTCGTCTCTTCTCCGCTACAACACGTGGATCCCAACGCCTTCAGTGCTTCGAGCGCAGATTCGACCAGGGCACCAGCGGACTGATGCTCTATAATGTCCCGAATGACGCGGATAATGTCAATCATTGTCGTTTGACACTCCTCGCGCAATTTTTCAGTGACGAGTGGGATTCTGGCGGACACGACGCTAAGCGCCGCCGCTTTGATCTAGTACGCATGCCCGCCCGTTCATATCAGTGAAGCGAGATAAACAATACGTATAAAACGCACCCTCGCGTCCTCGGATGTCAACAACACACGACCTGCAGTCAAGAACTCTCTAGCAGAAATGACGTTCATGATGCGCTCGATGGCAGTCTGAGCGGCGGAAACAATGGCCACCAAGTCGCTTTCTGAAGCGCAGCCACTAGGAAGCGTGGCGAGATCCAAAAGGTGCATGATGATGTCCGTAATACTACCACCTTCTTCGACACCCGGTTCGTCCTGTACCGATGATGTCAAGGACGTACTCACAAACAAAAGAAGTGCTTGTATACGACGTTTCAGCGTAGCAGAGGCAGACGAAGAATGCTCGCCGTCGCTACAATGTGATGTCAACAACCGCCATCAAAATCAAACGACGGACTGTGCAATACGCACCGAGAGTAATCCAAAAATGCGGACCGGGCATCTTCGGGTGCTAAAAGGTGAGATCTAAGCCGTAAACACTCCCTCAGCACTTCTGTGAGGACCTGCAGCAAATTGTGAGTTGTCTCTGAGTGAATAGGCTGTGCAGACGTACGAATAGCTGCCGCGGGCGGTCAAAATGCCGGAGCAACGATGTAGGCAGAACGAGTGTATTTTGTGCTTCTTCCGGGGTTTGACGGCTCGCGCGATTGGTGACTTTGTCCACAAGGAGCATGCAGACCGGAGCCAAGAACGTTTGTGCTCCAAGGACTTCTGTAATGTGGACGAAAAGGCTGGTGAGGCAGATGATTAAATGAGTCACTCCTTTCAGGAGAGGACATACTTTTGTCGCCGATGTCGGGGAATATGATTCGACGCATCCGTAAAGATACGGAGGAAATCTCTCGCCCCAATGTACAAGTCGAGGCCATCCAAGTGTTTTGTTTTGAGGGACGACGCCATCACCGGTACAATGCTATTGATGGTCTATGCCACATGGTTGAGCTGGTTTTCGAAAAAGAGAGGAGGCGAACCTGCATTCTGGACGACTTTGAAGCTATATGAATCATCTCTATGGAAGACATTGGATCCCATGAACGTGAAGATGGGCATTATGTAGTGGAGGACAGAGTCAGGAGTGAGTCGGGCCAAGTTGGCCATCAACAACAGGGCTTCATTGAACGTTTGAGGATTGTCAGTAGCTGCCAACAATTTAAAAGCCGACGGACGAGAAACGTGTAGTTTAACGAACCCCTGATAAGTTCAACCAAAACATCTAAGCGAATGGGCATCGTTGGTGGCTCCTGATATCCAGTTTCAACGTCGAAGGGGGCCACGAGAGAGAGATGCTCACCGAGAGTCTACATGCACTCTTTTCTATCGCGGCCATCAACATCTGACAGATGTAGCTCGTGTCCGATGGTCCCCAAAGGTCGGAGCGGACGATCTTGTTCAGCGTCTCCGAAAGGCTAGATATTAAATCCAATGATCCCGGGATTTCCGTCGTTCCAAGCACTTCGACCAGCAAACTCAACGGTTGGAGTTTGCTGGTCTCGGAGAAATGTGATGTCCTAGAAACGTCATCAGTCCACACACCTAGACGAGTCACGATGCTCACGTACTGGTCCAACTTGGCACGCTTGTTCACAGGCGCCTCGCTCTCGACGTGATTCGGTTGGAACTGCATGAGAAGTTGGGTGATCAACGCAACGTCACTAAGAAGCATCCCTAGGAGTGTTCGAGATGCCAAGTACTAGGTGCAATGTATGAGCAGGCATGAAAAATATCTACCGCGTGTTTACTCACCGCTTCACCACCTTCACTACCTGCTTGTAACAAGATAGTACAAACCTCCGAGCGTTTCTCGAGATCGAGACCCACAAAGAGCTCACGCTCAAGGGCTTTCGCGTAGAGCTCTCGTATAGACCGGTCCGAGTCTGTCAGGCCCTAATCAGCACACGCGACCGAACATGGCAAACTAAACAGACTAGAATGGAAATAAAATCTAAGTCCTGCGACGAACACGGGCCACGTTTCATTTTCATCTCGACTTCCGAGGTCCGCCGGGGCGATGCTGAGAAAGCCGGCGACGACGAGCGATACATATGCCTCGAATGACGTGCCAAACGTCTGCGCAGTGGGAACAGGGTCTTGTATCAGGCCTTTCATGACTGGAAGCAACATGTGAGGCTTGGAAACGTCAGAGACATTCTCGATGGAGCGGAGCAGTGCAATCCGGGCTGATGGGACGGGATGGCTGATGACATGCGAGAGGAGGAAGCACAGGACTCGACGCCTATATCTGCATATACTTGTCAGTGACAGATGACATATGGACTGTTACTGTCCCGTACTTTGCATTCGAAGTTTTAAAGTGCTTCTGATGGAACACCTGGATATAGTCCGCATCTTGGATTACTTGCTCCTTATTATCCAAAAGAGCCTTCACATAAGTAGATAGGTCCTTTGTGTCAACACACTGTAATCGGGCTGTAGCAGACTCGTGAATGGTCCTTCACATGCCCAATCGGAAAACTCACATGAATCTGATCCGTATAACGTGTCCAGACCATATATGTGCTTTTTCTGAGAGGTACCGCCAAGGAGCGAAATGCTCTCAAAGATCAAGGCACGATCCCGTTTGTCACTTCGTGCATCCAATAGAACAGCGATCAACGACGGAAACACCGTCTGGAAATCGATGGACCCGGCACCAGAATGACCGCGTACGAACGCAAGAACATGCAGCAGGGCGTGCGTTCTGATACTCTCGGAAGAGAGTACGGATGAGAGAAGGGTCCCGAGAAGAAAGGCTAGCGAGCTGTCTCTCAAGTTGAGGAATAGTGCTCGCAAAATGGATGTTGAAAGCTGGTTGGGGACAGTACACGCAGAGGCGGAGGCGAGGGCGTAGACTTCTTGCATCAAGGATACAAAGCACTGATTCAGATCACTAGGAATCAATTCGTTCTGCGGTGCGTCAGGTCAGTTGAGCAGCAAGTAAGAAACGGGTTGCCCACCGAAGGAATCACTGAAATCCAGGCTGCAGAGAACTCGCGAGGGGCGGGCAGAGCTGGAACCAAGGCGAGGATTGAGGCTTGCAAAGTATGGATGGTGCTCCGCCCTCCAGGTTTGATCGTCACCATCATGCCTACGTGACGTGCATCCAATGCCTGATGCCATCGTAAGTACGAAATCTTGACAAGATGAATAACATTGAGCAAACCTCCTTGAAGTTCAAATCGTCACACCCTTCCAGCAAGGTCCGGGGCATAGCGCGTACGAAACGGTGGGCCAACAAGATCTGTTGATCCCCCGAGGCTCGCATCAGCAGCGCGCGACAGACAAGATACGCCAATGCGCGAGCATGCGGAATAGGATCGTGCAACTTGGACAATAATGCGATAATGTCTTGGTTACAGTTGCTCATGGCGAGAATGTTCTCTATGAATACTTTCAGGGACAGAGCATGACCTGTGTAAAACCGCTCACCCGCTATCTTGTCAGCTACGCCAAGGTTAGCCTCGCATAGCTTCTCGCTACTTCCATCGCTTTCATCCTTGTCGACATTCAAGGCTTCTTTGCCCAACAACGACGCTTGATCCCATACATCCACGCAACCTCGAAACCAACCCGTTTGGAAACCACCCCCCTCCTTGATCGCTTCCCATACACCACGCGCCGTCCTCGCCTTTGTTTTTGAGGCCAATAAGAACGGGAAGAGTGCAGATTGCTGGACAGCAGAGGTGACGTCAGGAAACGCTCTGACGAAAGATCCCGCGAGGAACGCTGCATGTGCATGTAGAACAGCCCGGGCAGGGGATATGGGGGACAACTGTGAGATGATGATATCCAGTAATTGCTGGGGTGACGTAGTGGGAACAATCGCAGACAGGAACAAATCAGGCGAGTCGTAGAGCGCTTGCAACACCCCTACATGCGTGTCATAGACGCGACCGAGCAGCGCTGATTGGATAGATGCCTGGCACACCATCAATTGAAGTCAAGGACCAGGCAGAAAACACGAACCATATCCGGGGCAGACAGATCAACCTTTGCAGCTTTCAACATCGAGTACATTGCCTCCACTGCAACAATGCGTGTCTCCTTTGATGTGCTTGCGGATGCCACAACGACCTCATTTACGTTGCTAGACTCGGCCAAGGGGTAGTTCTGAGATTTTTACAGTCTCAGTCTTGGAAACGTCAAGAGACAATGCTTTGCTCACCAGAGAAAACGATGTCAACAGTTCCCTTGCTATCTTTCTGCGTTCCTTCCTATCTTCCTTCGATTCGCCAACCTTTGTGCTAACCTCGGAAAGCACATCATCCGTGACGCCTCTCAAGAGCTCGAGATGGCGCTGATGAACGAGAGAAAGCAGTGACCGTGCGACGCGAACAGTTTCCTCTTTTTTCCCGACTTCGCCTGCTCCAAGGTCGGTGTCAGGTGGTAAAGTAGCAATATGAACTAGCATGCGAGCTATTTCTTGGACAACTACCAACGGAGTATTCGCGGTGTTTATCAAAGTAGAAAACAGTGACGAGACTCGATGTTCGTGGACACTATACACAGGTGAGACGTGATCGGATAGGGTAAGACACAAAGATCTACACACCGTTCACTCAAGGGTCGAAGAAGCGGGAGGATGAAACGCTCCGCACCGACAAGGGTGGTGATTTTAGATAAGTTATCGGTGAACCCACTATATAAATGATGCTGTTTCGATACATTTTTGAGATATATATAGAGACGACATACGACATCTTTGTGCACAATTGGCATACATTGAGTGGGAATCGCTGAACGTCCTCTTGTGATGAACAAATTGCCACGGCAGTCTTGATGAAATGAGTGGTAGATACACAGCCCTTGCCCGAACCTCGAGCACTGCGCACTTGAATTGATATTGCGCTGATGATGGCAGATACAGCAGTAGGTTTCAAGTTCACTTTTCGCGAGAGAGCGCATAGAAGAACAAAGCTTCCGAGCTAGTCAGAAAAAGGGTGAGATAGAATGCCAAAAGAACGCAACCAGATAACTCACCGCGACATTGGCATCCTTTTGGGAAGACTGGAGCGGTGTCAGCAAAGAGGGTAAAATGAGTGCGAGGATGCCATCGTCCAGGGATGGCAGGCTGGAAATGTAGTCGTGTGTCGTGGCAACATGAAACGCAAGTAGCGTACGATGTGAATGCGAGTCTACAGTGGAGTGAGCAAAAGAGAACGGATGACGAAGAAGCGATGGTATACTTTTGACAGCAGTGGGTAAGAGATTGGCGACGAAGCGTGCGAGCTCTGTATCTAATACCATAGCCTTTATCAAGGCACTACGCACAAGGGGTTTTGCTGCTGACTTGAAGGGGAGTAAAAACGAAAAAGAAGAATTTGACCTGGAATGCATTAGTGTAACAGAGTGTTCCGCTCATGAAGTACGTACTGGATGTGCAGTATCGAGAGCATTTTAACAAAGTGCGGGGACTCGTGATACGGCAAGAACAAGGCAAGGGTGGCATTTACGTTGAACTCATTGATTCTGACGAGTGTTGGAGACGACAGGTTGTTACGAGGTGAGACAAGGCTTACCTGAAGCGCCTCACGCACCACTCCAAGACTTTGTGGGTGGGAGCCTCCATAAGCCAGGGACCAAGAAGAGCCAAAAACGCATTGATATTCCGATCGAGGTTCGCGTTGACTTGTGCTGTCTGGAGCGTGCGATCGAGAGCTCTGGCGGCATCGGAAAATAATACCTGTTCAAAGTCTACAGCCAAGGGTGACCCATCTGCGCCTGTTCTGAGGGTTTTAGATGAAAAGACGAGAGAAAGGGAACGAAGATGGCTGAACGCAGTCGAAGCGAGAGCATATATCGAGTCGAGATCATGAAGGTCGGCATCTCTTCCGGTGAAAAGATAAGATTCGGTCTGCCTCTTTTTTGACCTGTCCTGTAGCAAGGACGCGTTGAGGGAAGTCGACGCAGCAAGCTGAGCTGCGAGGGCGGACGGCATCTGCGGACAAGTAGGAACTCAATCGTAGTTGGGATTATACAAATTTTTGGCGTATGTAATCATCGCGTCACCCTGACTGCAAAGTCTCGGATTGGTGACACGACAGTTGTTATGTAATCAATATCGCTGTTCCATGTCAACCACGAGCAGCCAAGGTCTCCCCCCACTGGCTACACGAGGCGTATTTGCTGCATCTGCGTCTATCACGATCGATGCACCACGCGACATTGTGTGGCACGTTCTGATGGACTGGGGGTCTTATCACGAATGGTATGTCGCGTACCTGCCTTGGCTGAACGACACCCATGTGCATGCAGGAACCCGTTTGTGTATGTGCGGTTTTGTGTCTAGTGGTCTCGCTCTATCTGATGCCTTTGCGTGCGGCGGAGTCGGAGCCAGTGCCTCACTGATTCGTCCAAGAAACCACTTCCGGCCTCTCAGCAAACACCGCGCGCTGGGGCGCATCTGCTGATATATCCTGTGCACGTTCCGCCATCGTTTGACCCCCCCAGGATATTTCCCGCTGCGTCAGGATTCGTGTTCATAACCACTATCGATAGCGACAATTGCCGTTGCGCATGGGAGGAGGCCCAGTTCCCGTCGTGGCTACTTTATACGGAGCGATGGCAGGCGTTGGTGGAGGTGATTGACTCGGATGGGCGGAAGAAGACGCGGTATGACACCATTGAAGTGTTCGGTGGTGTGTTGGCATATGTGATCAAGATACTCCTCGGACGCGGACTGCAGATGGGCTTCGTCGCTATGGCAGAGGGTTTGAAACAGCGGTCCGAGGATTTGCTGAGTCATGCTAGACAATCTTGACACAGCCACGTTCTAGACCCTATGTTAATATAAATATGACACTTTCCACACGATACCCTCCCATCCACATGTCCGCTGAATCGTCCACCGTCTACGACACTCGCGGAAGGCAGACTCACTTTGTCGAGTCGGCCATGCAGAGAAGGGAGCGCATCGAATTTCTCAAACAAAGAGAGTGGGTGCGACGCGTCACCGAGTGGGTAAAGGACACAAACGCCCAGAAATATTCGGTGCGTGTGCCATGTCCTCGAATCGATCCCCCTCGTTTTGACGTGCCGTCATCCCTCAGCCATTCTTCGGTCGCTCAAGTCAATCATATTCCCCCTTTTCCAATCAGGATGCTGCCGTAGGTCCGCAGGCGTCCGCCATCCCTTTCCCCTGTGTGGAGGAGGAAGAGGAGGAACCATATATTATCTATAGCTCCTCGCCCAGCTCTTCCCTTTCGTCACTTTCCGAGGAAATCACGCCGGTCCTTCCGCTCAACAGTGGTCCATGCCCTTCACTCAGCCTCCCCGTCGCAGGGGCACCCCAGCCCGCTCAGAGAAGGGCTTCTGGCCATCACCGAAGATGCAGCAGTGCCAGTCTTCGCGGTCACACGCGCAAACAGTCTCTTTCTAGCATATACGAGGTGCCCGAAGAGGATTAGGCGCCTCGCAATGTCCCCTTTTTGCAACGTGTCTC
>JBBPJJ010000430.1:0-19743 GCA_038088635.1 Veloboletus limbatus
AAAGGACATCATCATCATTAATTCGGAAAAGATCGCGAAGGACCTACTCGAGAATCGTTCAGGGAACTACTCAGACAGACCCTACTTCATCACCAATGAATTGTCAGTTCCTCGTTCTTAAATTATGTTGTCAATCTCAGTTTGCACTTATAGATGCGGGATCGGTTTCAATTCTGTAATGTTGCCTTACGGTGATAGGTGGCGACTGCACAGGCGATTCTTCCACCAGACCTTTCGGGTGGACGCAGTGACCAGATTTTTGCCCGTTCAACATCGCAAGGCATGCCAACTCCTTCGACGGCTGCTCGATGCCCCAGAACAACTAAGTGAACACGTCTTTGAGTATGTGATTGGCACTGGTATAGTGGGGAAGAGTAATAACAGGTTTAGGTACACGGTCTCCGTCATTCTGAACAGCGTATACAACTATGACCCTCCACTTCAGAAGGACGAATTGGTTGATATTCTAGAAAAAGTACTTGAAATTATAGTGCCAGCCGTGAGTCCTGGCGTCGCAATTGTTATTGCCGCCTTTCCAGCATGTGAGTGGTTCAAACCCTTATGTTAGTACGCCGCAGACCTTTTAATCCATTTCTAGTACTTTATCTCCCGTCATGGTTACCTGGCATGTCATTTAAAAGGAAAATGGCAATTGCTAGGGAGTTCTCAGAACATTACGTTGAGAAGCCGTTTGCTCACTCTTTGCACAAAATGGTAGGTCGACGTAACTTGCCTCGTACATGCTCTAATTAGTGCGCGAAGCCGAGTGGTAACATCGCCTCATCAATGGTGCACAGCGCACTACGAAATATGGAAGAGAAAGGGACTTCGCCGGATGAATCGTGGATGAATGCTCTTAAAGGAGCGGCTGCGACCGCTTTTTTAGGTATGTCATTCCTACCCTTGGTTAAAACATCATTCATATCGCTCTCCAATCTCTTAGCTGCGTCAGAGACGGTGCGTGACTTGCCACATACTGAATGGTTGGTCATTGACGGTAGACCTGGAAACAGTCAAATTCGGTTCTCATGATGTTTTTCCTCATGATGGTGGCGAGCCCGGGTGTGCAGGAAAAAGCACAAGCACAAATCGATAATATAGTTGGCAGGACAAGGCTGCCGACAATCGATGATCGACCATCACTGCCCTATGTTGACGCTATCCTTCGTGAAATACTGAGGTTCAGCCCCTCAGTACTACCGTGTGAGTAGTTTCATCAACCCTCCGGTTCTTTCTGTTGATCTTCAAGTCCACGCAGCGATTCCGCCTCATGCTACCCTAGACGATGATGTTTACAATGGTTTTCATATCCCAAAGGGTGAGTGGTTTGAATTCCTGTTATCTCACTGCACACGTGTTGATCTCGTCATAAGGTGCGATTGTCATCGCAAACCTTTGGTCAGTACATCCCTATCCCCTTTGATCCGACAGTTGATGATTTGTTCTCTTAGGTCGATGATGCACAACGAATCCAAGTATCCCAATCCACACATCTTCCTCCCGGAACGGTTTCTTAATGATGATGGATCCCTCAAAGAAAATGACATCGAGAACATCGCGTTTGGATTCGGTCGACGCATCTGTGTTGGGAGACATTTTGCGGACGCATCTATATGGTCTGTAATTGTCAAGGTCTTGGCTGTGTTTACGATTCTAAAACCTCTTGATGATAACGGAGCCGAGATCCCCGTGGAGATGAAACTCTCTAGTGGCCCTGGCGTGTAAGTGATGCACACAGTTCATTTGTGCTAGCTAAACGCTGATTATTGTATGTCGACAGACATCCCCTTCCATCCCAATATAGGATCGTGCCTAGGATACTAGGGATGGACATGAACAAACTAGAGGAACTCATCGTCACCAATAGCGATTCCTCGGATGAGTGAAGAATCAATTTTGTGGAGGCCCCACGTACCTCATGGTACTGAGAATTTTGTAAATTCGGAGCGTGTAGCACGACGCGGACTCATGCCCGAACCGACATGATCCTGTAGTGTCATGATGGAATGTACTACGAGAAAGCGACTCGCCGCACCGTGGCACATTCCTTTATCTTCTTGCTCACTTAGACAGTGTTATTCACTCTTTGTCTAGTCGTTCACTCTCAGTATATACAGTATAACATGTTCCACTAGCTCAACGTGGGTTCGAAGCCAAGTTGGCCTCACCATTTTGTGCTCTGTTCTGTATACGTTCGTTCTGTCAGAGCTCCCACCAGTGACAATTCATGTCTTCAGCGCCGTACGGCGTCCTACCCACCCACGACGACCACGATTCTCCCAACCGTCGTCAGTCCAATCCAATCCTGACACGAATCCCACCGTCGTTGCGTCGGTGGTGGCTAAGACGCCCGTTCCCATCGCACACATTTCCCGGAGTAATGATACGGCCTCGAGCGCTATTTAACATCTTGAAATTTGCGATACCCATCGTTCTGCTCGCGCTCTGGTGGGTCTGGCACACGTTCGAGCCCCATCTTCATGTCGACCTTGTCTTTTACGACCGCAACTGGATTGCCAGCGAGATTCACCCCATCACACCGCTCTCGGGTTGCTTCGACCCAGATCGGGTCAGCCCATTGTACAATCTCACCGAGGAGCTGCACGGTAAGAAGCGGTTCGAGGTTCAAGCGGGCGTCCCCATGCGAATGGGCATGGACTGCTATGCATTTGCCGGCACCGTCGTTCTTCCTGAGCAAGACGCCCGTCAAGACGCTCGGATACCACCCGAAAATCGGAATCAGTATCACACCTACTGGCGCACAGACCTCGTCCCGCTTGGGGAACGCCAAGAGCTCATGCTCAAATCCTTTTTCGCGACGCAGAACCTGCCCCGCTCCCGCCTCATTCTCTGGTCGAACGGTGACCTAAGCGAGAGCTCGATCGTGCAAAAATACCTGCGACGCTATCCCGAGTCGTTCTCACTCGGTATCGTTGATATTTCTACTCTCGCAAAGGGCACAGCTATGCAAGCAAGCAAGCTTCTTCAGCTGAATGACGAGAAAGCATGGGTCGACGGTGACCTCGTCCGTCTACTTGTCGTTTGGCACTACGGCGGCATGTGGATCGACATGGACATGCTCGTCACACGCGACCTCGAGCCTCTCTTCGAACACGAATTCGTCACGCAATGGGACTGCTGGGGTAAAGTCGTTCCTCCTCGTCATATATGTTGTCTGACCTCCGGGTGTCTCCGCTCCCCTTTTATTCGCTTACAGGCAAGACCTATCAAGCGCTCAACGGCGCTCTCATGCATTTCAAACAATACTCGCCCTATCTTTGCGAAGCGTTCCATCTCATGGCCACCTCCACCCCGCCTCGGTCGCCCTCAACAGACTGGGGCGCGATCCTTTACCTCCGACTCTGGCGTCGTCTCCTCGCCGCATCAATACCCCCATTCAAGATCCTCCCTTTTTGCTTCAGTGACCCCCTCGCCTGCCGGCTCGACAATAGCGTCCCTGACCCATTCACGCCTGACCGTGCGGACGGGCATTGGGTGGAGGGGTATGGATTGGAAGAAGGTGGTGGACTTGACCTCGTGCTGCAAAAAATCTTTGCTGTGCACTTGCATAATCGGTGGGACAAACCGTTTCCGAGGGGTGGGTGGGTGGAACGGTTACTACTCCGCCGGTACGAGGAAACGTTGGAACAACAGTCGCCAATATGAGACGCTGTAGACAGTGAGAGGAAGGACGATGTGGGGACGCTCGAGGCCACGAGCGGATATGAACAGGGGTGCTGCATCAAAGTAAATTTTAGACATGCTACATCTTCCCGGTTTATCAAAACCCACTCTGTGCTCGTTCGCCGTATATCAATGATTATACGCTATCTAACAAGAGACAACGAAAAGGCTTTCGAGACAAGGCCCATATAGATCTACATACGAAAAATAGAGGATCCGGGTCAAAACGGATGAGGGTGACAAACAATGACGACGAGAATGATACGAATACAATGTACCCAATGGCCGGAATCCGGTTTACTCAATAATACGAACATGTCCTTTGTTGGTCTTGTCGGTGCATATCGATGGGTGGTAGTGCACTGTGGTATTGGGTGTGCCAAAGAATGAGAAAGAGAGAGAACAAGAAAAGGAGGGACCACGAAACCATTTTCGACGGAATTATCGAATCAAGAAGCTGTGTGCCACAGCGAGCGCGCACACCGCCGCACATGCCAGGAACCCAAGCGGGTACCCCGACGGGTCATCCTGCGTGCTAGCTGACCAGAGCTGTCAACGGGTACACGGCGTGTCAGCGTCGGAGTGAAAAGACAAGAGGGAAAGGGAACTCACGTAGCCCCCAAGAAGCGGCCCAAAACAACGCGCGAGGCTGACAATACTTTGTGCAACGCCATTAGCGAAGCCCACCGCTGCTGGTGGAGTCACTGTTTGAAAAAGGCGACTCAGTCTCGGCACATTGATAGGCTAGCCTACAAGGGCGAAGACGTACTGTAGTTTAGGAGGATGGCCACGGCTGTGTACGCAAAGGTATTACCGCAATACCGAACGGCACTGTACGTTTCATTCAGCCGATGATGATGCAAGGACGGGCGATAGATGGCAAAGGCGCTTACGTGCTCACAGAGAGCGCTGAAGAGAGAACACGTGAGACTGGGGGTTACTGGGATGGTATTGGTCATAAACTTACCGGCCATGAGGAAAAAGTTCCCGTCGTCAGACGCACTTGCAAAAACGCGGTATGGGATGACAGTGAGGTAAGCTGGAATGAACAGGAACGACCCGAGACGGAACATCGCCAAGTGGGAAAAACGTCCACGGGGAGGGCTGATTGACGGCATTAGAAAACTCGCGACTCGCGAGAGCAAGGCGACACTGTACGAACCCAATGTTCCTGAAGCAAGAGATTAGATCAGCACATGGAGAGGCGAACACACGAAGTACTCACGGATAGAGATAGAACTGATAGACTATCTGGAAAAGACACATCAAAGCAACTGTAAAATCCCATTAGGCAGTCCTCGGGCTCAAGATGCCAATATTACGCACTGAGTTGCGAGAAATGTCCTGGGTTCAGGTTCAATCCTCCAGATCCATAGTCACTGTCATTCCCGGCATCAATCTCGTCGTCAACCCAAGAGATGACAAAATCGCACCTGACAAGATACGATAGGAACACTTGATCGTGCGTCGTGCTGTGCAACGCTAACAACCCATACTGAATGATGATCAAGACAGGGAGCTGGGACGTCAAGGACGGGGATTTCTCTGCCGCTTCGTCTGCAATGCTAGCCTCGATCCCACTTATAGCGTTCACGGATCCGCGACGCTCAGGAATAGGGGTCAGTGCATCCGTTGGCTCTGCTTCGCGCAACTGCGCATCAAGCACGGCAGGTGGCATCCGGACACCCGCGTGGGCAAATATACCTGGGCCGGTCGCGGATGACCGGCGAGAAAGGCGGGCACTCCCCGGGATGGGTGAACCGAATCCAGACGTCCGCGAAACAGAGCGTCGGGGAACGCCTCGAGCCGATGCGAACCTAGTTATCGACGAACGCTGGCCAGGTTGCGACGAGATTGTTGCGCTGTCAATACTCCGCAAGTCCGTCCTCCCGCGAACTGTTCCAAAAAGGTCCTGTCCACCGACATCTTCTTCGCCATCGGATCTCACCCGTTCCTCATCAACCGGTAAGTCTGCATCCAAATCGTACTGCTCGTTGTCGACGTTCATGGCAGCGGCAACCCATAAATCTGCGATGTTTGTTACTGCGTTTTCGTTCGCCATGAGCAATCGCTGCGTGAAGCCGAGTTCTGAACCCTCATAAGATGACTGGTGATCGTCGAAGTAGGCGCTCCGCCGGGTCCTCAACGTACTCGCGATACTCCTGCGTGGCATGATTGTGCTCGCTAGGCGATGTCTCTGATTGCCACCGTAACCATAAGCGGAACCGTTCGCTCTGCTCAATCGCTGTCCGTTTATGAGCGGAGATGAAACTAGGGGAACCGACGGTGTGGTGGAGATCTCGGTGGGATGAACGGCTGGCGAGCTTGATATGGAGAATGAACGTGATATTTTCCGCTTGAGGTGACCGAATAAGCCTGTAGGTTGTTCATCTTCAAAGGGCTCGTTCTCGATCTCGTCTTCCTCAGGTATCGGTGGCTGCTGGTTTCCAAGTTTCTCGGGTGGAAGTTGGATGGCGCCTTCCCTCGGCCCTCCATCCCTACCAAGGAAAAGTGACAGTAACGAACCTGTGTTGGAGTGAGCAAGGTAAGCAAGGTGGGAGAGATACGATAACCACACCGAACAATGTAATGCTGCCAGCTACAGCACATGGCAAGAAGTACGGGTAATTGACGAAAAGGGGGATAGGAGCGAATACCTCTGGCCACTTTTCCGCAGGTCGCTCGACTGAAATGTACATGTGAGCTGATGCAACGATGGTCAGCCACGAGACGACGCACACGCTCCGCCGACAATTGCGCCTGCGACACCCCCAAAACCCCAACAAAAGCTGAAGTGAAAGATGCTGGTCAGTAGCTAATTGAATACGCGATACAAGATTTTGTTACCCCATGATGGCGTATGCTCTGCCTTCATTGGTGACGTCAGTTATAGTGGTAATGCATCCGCGAGCCACGCCCACTGCGCCCGCAAAGATGCCTTGGAGTAGACGAACGACGAGAGCCTGTCGGAACGATGTGCAGGTGCCGAAGACCAAAACAGTGATTGTACTCCCAAACAAGGAGAGGAACAATACAGTCCGACGACCATGTTTATCGGCCACTGTTGCCTACAACACGGGATCTGAGCAAACCAGAGCGGGGCACATCGAAAAATAGGTACACACCCATAGTAGAGAGGTGAGGAACTGGGTGAGAAAAAATGCAGCCACTGGGCGAACGGGGTGAGTGCATTCCAAAAATGAAGGCTCGTGCAGGCAGACCTAGAACGCCTGTGTAAAAGGCAATTTCTGATTCCTCTTGAAACTCGTTGAACCCTGGAATGACCAAACGCCTCAGAGGTGTCACACGATGAGATACCAGACGAAGCTATACCTTTGACCATGAAGAGCAAGAACGGCATTGATACGTTTGCGGATAAGAACTCTCCAAGCATGGTCTACACGATTCTGAGAACAGTGATAGAAGCGGGGGAGGGGCGCACTCACGATGGATAACACAATCATAGATATTACCGGTAGAGGGGTCGAGTCGGGTTCCCTGGCATGGAGTGCGCTTGGAATAGGCGGTCGCTCTGACGTTGGGGACTTGACACCAAGTTCCTCGTCCTGACCGATCAACCTGGAAAGTATATTCGGGCGTGTCCAGGAGGCGCGCCGGCTGTCCCGGCGCGCAAGGACATCTGAAATACCGCTGTCTTGCTGTATTCCCAGGGCGTTTGGGACACCAAAGGAACGCCTTGACGGCGACGACATGTGATGTTGGCCTGCCTGAGGCAGCTGTGTGGAAGTGCGTGAGCTGAATTTTCGAGCCATCTCGTAGTACTTGGTAGTTTGATATTAATGTGTTCCCGGTATGCCCTTTTGGCGCTGGAATGATTATGTAATCCAGTCCAACCAAATGCAGAGGGTGTCGCAGTCGAGCCGACGGGCCATTGGCAGAAATCCCTATCGCAATTGGTTCTTATCGACCTCTCGCGTCCCAGTCGGAAAGTGGAGCATCTTACAGAGCACCTACTCCGCGTCGGCATGATCCCCGTCGAAGAGCTACGGCAAAGAGTTGCATCGTGCAACGGTCCGCAAAAATCGCGCTGCCAGCGGTGGATGTCCTTCAAGGTCCCCAGTGGAGACTCTTGAATAGAACTCGGTTACAAGAGAACGGCATCGTCAAGTTTCCCATTGGACAGAAGGGGCATCACCCGGATGGTTGGGGTGATATCAAACGTTTGCATGGGTTCCTGATACATCCAAACTGGCTTATATCCATTTTGTTTAGGCGACATACACGCGCGCAGAAATCTGTCAACTACTTGATTTAAAAAAGAGGGGTGACTGCCTTCCTACAGTACTGGTGGACAACGAAGCGTGAGCGAGATGATAACAAGCAATAAATCAGGTGAATCGATTGACCATTCCGCGTGCAGGCACCTCCTGCGGCGCTTTCTCAGGTCCACCAACAATTATGTGCAGGATAATGCGGATAAGGCGGTCGAACCAAGGTCAACATGGATCCCGAGGAGTTATAGATGCACAGAACTCATCAATGTTCCCTGGAGATGTATGAAGCAGAGACCATAACCACATCTTCACCTGAACCGAAATCAAATGTCCGGATTGCAACAACGCAGATGTGGCAACCAACGTTTTGAAATACAGTGGCCAGTCGTCTAGGGCGATAGTACAGTCATCCACCGTCATTTGCGCAGCCACCGTCATCTGCGCAATTGTGATAAAGCAAGCGGGTTTCAGGTTGTCTTCATGTCACTATGGCCGGAACTCTCAATTATCATCTACTAAATGTTAGATACATGCAACCGAACATACAAGAACTGATGGATCACATGCTATGCATGGTTTTTCATGTAAAATGTAGGCAGTTTGCTCTGAATCACCTGCTCTTGAGACGAAATGATGTTCTCAGCCTTCAAAAACCTGGTAGATATATAAAGCCAACTATAATACATACAGTCATCACCCACTGTTTGAGCCAAATGACTGTAACACATCAATGGAGTGATTATAGGCTATTGGATTACTGCTAGCTGATGGTCTTTCTATACCCTCACACTTTGTACACATTGAAATTGACATTGCAAGTACTGATGCTCGAGAGGAAACAGTTATGTGCATTATTTCATAGTCTTTAGTACATATTGTTGTCTCGTGGCCTTGCTCAGTAATTTCCTCAAACATAAGGTATGGACAGTGTCAATGACCACCTTTCGAGCTAATTTTCAGATGATTTGAGTGTCTGCACAACCTGCCAGCTGGATGCCAGTGTACAATGTTATATCTACCTTATCGTCCAATTATCATCGGAGTGAGATAACTGATTTGCCAAATTGAGAAGTGGAGAATACATTTCAATCATCGGCAGCACAGCAACTCACTGTAATTTATATCATTGTTTTTTGTAAGGTGAACCGGGAAAACAGAACAGCTGAAATGAAGACCTGGAGAGAGCAAGAGTTAGCACAAAAACAAAGGAATAGAGAGAAGAAAACGGCACACAGGATAGTAACGGGTGAATGGGAAGCCAAGAGGATGTTAGCAAAAGCTAAAGGGCACATTGGGCAAAGCCAAAAAGAGGTCTATTGGAGAGGATAATCCCAAAGCCTGCAGCTCTTGGGCATGCTGTTGAGTTTGCTGAAGTGCCAGGAGGTGATAGTGAATTGAGCAGTGAGGATGAGAGTGGTGAGGACTGAGTAGAGTGGGGGGGGCGGTGATAGGCCGGCATGAGGTTTTATTTTATTTTATTTAAAATCCTCGTTTATTGTCCTGTGGAGTGCTGTGCTCCTTGCCGGATATTGACGTATGTAAGGCTAATCTGCGTATGTAGTTCTGCATGTGGTATGTGCAGGTCTTATCGGCATAGGCGGGCCCAATGGGCAGGGGTACATGTGGTGGGGTCGTATGGTAAGGTACAGGGTGAGTTTCTATGTATTTGTGGGGGGTAGCTCTAAGGTGAAAGAAGAGGTGACAGGGAGAGTGGTGTATTGCCGGCCTTTGGGCCTGTGTCCTGTAGGATCCTTTAAAGAATCTGGCGCAGCTGGGTCACCGCTGAATGGGTCTACATCCTTGCCTGTGGCTAGATGGTGGAGGGGTCACGCCGAGTAGCGGGAGGGGGTTGGGAGCGTGGGTAGTGGGTGCGTGGTTGTTCTTCTTTTGGTGTGAGCTTCTGGGGGGGCTGTGTTATGATTCATACTTTCGCATTCGTACTTTCGCTCTACTTTTCATTTTGTTCTTCATCTTGATGACTCTTCTATGGTAACTCACGGGTTCACCTTTCTTCTGCCATCAAGATTACGATTACATTCCTTCGTTCCGATTCCTCGGACTTCTGTAGCTGACTCACTAACTGAGTCATACATAGCCTCGTCAATCTTCACTCTTCAACAGAGTTCCCTCCGTTTCCATCGTATTCTACGATGTTCTTTTATTTATCCTTTTTCCTTTCATGGTCTTGGTCCATGCTAGCCTCTCCCAAGTATATAAACCATACTAGCACGACTTGTATTCCCTAACTTTGAGCTCCGCAATACTATCCTAGTCTTGCACTCTTGACGACTTCAGTCCCCCCGATTCCTCAGTTCAGCTAAGGCTCTTCCAAAGAGACCTTCCAGTTCCAGTCTTCACCCCGGTTCTAGTCAACTTGTGGATACGTGCGAGCCTACCCGGCCCACACGTAACAGGCTATTGTGGCGCAGGCCTGGATAGTGTGTCAGTTTTTATCTGGGGGTGGGCTAAGGTTACCGAAGGTGAACAAGAAGCGTCCGGTGGCCTGGGTGAAGATCAACGTTTGGGTAATTCCTTTTGGGTTGCCTAACAAGGTCGCTAGGTCCCTGGCTTTCCACTTTAGTTTGTCGTTGAGCCGCGTGTGATGCTTTTCATGTGCGGGGCAGAAGATCAGGAAATGGATGACGGTTTCCCGCCTTTCAGGGCAGTGAGGGCAGGAGGCTGTCGGTGATTTGTTGATGCAGTGGAGGTGAGTGTTGAGTGGAACGTGTCCCGTCCTCATTTGGAAGATGAATGAGGCCTGTCAATGGGGGAGGTCAGCTATATTACTTAAGAAACTGTCGGAGGGGAGGGATGGGTCTATAGTTAATGTGTGTTCTACCCTTTTGGAAGTCATGAATATCGAGTATTGCAGCACTTTCAATTGGGCGTTTAGTTCCTGTTTTGCAGCTGACTTGCTTTGTAGTAGGATCTTGGGTCTGTTACAGCGCGACCGGAGCTGCTTGGGTAGGCAATCAGGGCTTGATGTGCTGCCCGAAGCTGCTTCTTTAGCTTCCTCATCCGCTGCTTCATTACCTGGGATCCCAGCATGTCCGGGCATCCATCTGATTGTGATCCTCCTTAGTTTGTGACGGGCCAGGGCTGCTTTGAGATTGGCATGGAATAGGTCTAGCAGGTAGTGTCCGGGTTTCGAAGAGAAAGCTTTCGTGGCAAGGATAGCAGCTTTGTTGTCGAGCATGAGGGAAATGCTTCGGATGTGGGGGGTTCTTTTCAGAAGCTCTGTTGCTAGGATCATGCCTACAATCTCGCCTTTGTAGACTGTGTGGTGCGAGTCAGTGCTAAGGTCAAAGCGGAGAGAAGCGGATTGAATGCCTTTGCGATGCAGAATGGCTGCACTGCCTATTTTTCCGTCATGGCCTGACCCATCGGAGTAGATTACTGCGTCTTGGGTAGCTTCGGCTTCTGCGTCCCTTGCTATCGCTCCTTCCTTCTCTTGGATGTCGATGATCACCAGGGGCTTCCATTTCGTGTCGAGGTGGGCGGGTCTTATGGTTTCGAATTCTGTGGGGTTGAGGGGGAAGGATTGGAGGAGGCGATGGAGAGGGGATTTGTGGTGCCGGCGGTTGCGTAGTGCTCGTTTGACGTGCGTGTGTAATGGGTGGTGGTTGGGGAGGGTTACAAGGCATAGTGCGGCGCGCTGACAGTGTTGCCTTATGAGGAGGGTGATGGGGGGTAGGTTGGCATGGGCGAATAGGGTGTTGGTGGTAGTGGAATTCATGCCCCCTGTGATCGAGAGGGCCACGATGCATTGTACTGTCTCTATCTTCTTTCTGAAGCCCTTTGCTTCCCAACCTTTCTGCTTTTTGCTCCTGCCAGGTTCCAGGTGGGCGGCTGCCCACACATCCGCCGTGTACAACATTTTTGGTACGACTACCCCGTTGTATAGTTTTTTGATCATTTGTGCACTTTGGACGGCTTAGCTAGTCTTTTGCAGGCGAGTACATACCTTGTTCCTTTTCCTACTGCGTAGGCTGCATGAGCCGAGTATCTGAGTTCTTGGTCGATGATTACTCCGAGGAATTTGTATGAGGGTGAGGGAGGGATCGTTGTGCCTCCTATAGTGATGGAGGGGCACTGGGCGGGGTTGGTTTTCAATCTGTTTTGTGGGTCTGGTTGATGGAGGCGGGTGGCACAGATGAGGGCAGTTTTGTCCAGTTTGAATTCGGCGTGGTGAGAGGCGCTCCATTCCAGGGCGCTGCCCTCCCTTTCCATTAGATCGCAGAGCTTTTTGTCCGCTTCTTCAAAGGACCTCCCTCTGGCAATAAAGGCGGTGTCGTCGATGAAGCTGAGTCCAAGGAGGTTCTTTTGATTGTCTGCAAGTTTGATCAGCGGGGCATTGTAGTAAAGGAAGGCTACCAGGGAGATTGGGCATCCTTGGTCTAGTCTGGTGGCGATGTTGAAAGGGTTGGAGACGAAGTCGTTGAAGGACAGCGTAGTGGTGCGTGCTGCAAGTCTTCTTCTATACCATTCCGTGTACTCTTTCAGGATGCCGCATGCTCTCATGTTGTGAATGAGCTGTTTGATTATGACGCTTGGGAATGTGGCTTTGATGTCGAGGAAGAGCATAGAAACGTATTTATCTTGAGGGTGTGCCCAGGCATTGTGTGTGAACTTTGTTAAGAGATGGAGTGAGTCTACCGTTGAGCGGCCAGGGCAGCCTCCAAAGTGTGTGTTGGGAGGGAGGCCATGGTGTTCTGAAATGTAGGTCAGATTGTCTGTGACACATGAGGATAGGATCTTAGCCATGGTTTCGAGGAGGGCTATTGGCCGGTAGGCTTTAGGCAAGGTGTAGTCCGGTCGGGCTGGTTTGCGTAGAACCACTGTGTTTGAGGTTTTCCACTGTTGGGGGTACCAGTCGTGGTTGAAAGTTGCTCGGAATATGTGGCCTAGGTATGGGACGAGCACGTCAGCATTTTTGATAAATACTACGTTACTGATTCCACTCGGTCCCGGGGCTTTGTAGGGCGAGAGTCTACCGATGGCTCTGTGGATTTGGTCATCCTTGATATTGGTGAAAGTACAAGCAGGGTTGGGGTATGTGGCGTCGGCAAGGTTTGGGTCTGGCATTTGAGGCGGTTTGAAGAAAGCTTCATGTAGGAGGATGCTCTTTTCGTGGTTCATTTGGTCTGTGGAGGAGTTGTCAGCGCTGTTCTTTCTGAGCGTGGGTATGTGAGAAATAAAGTGGTCTTTTGGTTTGTCTGTCAGGTACTTATGTGAGGTTCAGATGTTGTGGGCGTCCACCTCCTCAAGATATTTGGTCCAGTGGTCTAGCTTGGTTTTCTCAATCCTCTTAGTGAAGTCTTTTCGGGCCGTCTTGTATTCCTGGTGAATCGGGTGGGTTCTGAGGTGGTGTTTATTCCTGGATGTTCTTGCGAGGGACTTGAGTTTCTTGTTGTCGGCCGTGAGATCGTGGGACCACCAGCGCTTGGCGAAGGGCGATGGGTTGGACTTTGGGACTACTTTGTGGATGGTTGCTAAGATGGCATTTGTCAGTTGGTCGAGTCGCAGGTTGGCTTCTCTTGGCGAATGGATTGGGTGGGGGCGTGGGCAAATGGGACATCCTTCCAAAGATGTTTTTAAACATGCTGTGAAACATACACACAATTTTCCTTCTTCACTCGAGATTCTGAAGGATGACAAGACCTGTAAAGGTTGTGTGGAGGGTAAAATCCCTGCTCGCACTTTCCACCCGGATCTCAGGAGAGCCAAAGTGCCATTTGAGCTGATCCATTCAGATCTTAAGTCCTTCCCCATCGCATTGTACCATAAGTACAAATATATTATCACCTTCTTCAGTGATTACACGTCATATGGGTGGAACACATTATTGCACACCAAAGACAATGCAACCAAGCACTTTTTAGCGATGGTATCCACTCAATTTGACACTACTGTCAAAGGTTGGATGTCTGATGCAGGGGGAGAGTACAAGTCAAAAGCTTTTGATGAGCTGCTTGCCTCTCAGGGGATATGCATATTCCAGAGTGCCCCTTATGTTCCCCAACAAAATGGTTGTGCAGAGCATTTTATGTGAACCATTATGGACAAGTCAGAAGCAATGCGCCTTGATAGTTGCACACCTGAATCTTGGTGGGAATTCAACTGGAGCCATGCCATCCATGTTTACAACAGGACACCATTGCGCAGACATAACTGGCGCACTCCATTCGAAATCCTTTATGGAGAGGCTTCTGATATTGGCCATCTTTGTGTCTTTGGTTGCGAAGCATATGCATACGTCCCTTTGGACATTCATACCAATAAGCTGGCCCCTAAATCAGAACCAATGGTGTATCTAGGTGTTGCACCTGGAAACGACCAGAATTATCTATTTATGCACTGTTCCTACAACATAATTTTTATGTCCACCCAAGCACTCTTTAATGAGCAGCTATTTCCATTATGTGCGAAACCTACACGTCCACGGACACAAGCCGTCCCTGAGCAACAGGTCGAGATTCCGCTCCCTGATATGCCAAATGACTTTGATGACTTCCTACCTCATCTAGATCCTCCTGAACCATTTCATGTGCCTCCACCATGTACTCCATTGCCTGTTGCACCACCACCTTCACCACCTCGTCAGCCTCCAAAGGGCAAAGCCCCTGAGCGCTGCCCTGCACCTGCACCCCCTACTGTTCCTCCTGCTTTTCGCTGCTCTATGCGCAAACAGCATGTACCACACTGCCCAGGAAACATTTATGGGGATGATCGTCATCCTGTTGACTAGGAAAAGGATGCAGAGCACACTTGGCATGACTTGGATTGTGCTGATGCACCTCCTCTACAAGAAGTTCCTGGGACTTTTCCTGCTGAGCACCCTCCGGACATTCCCCCTCTCGAATCTGATGATCTCTCCAAAGCAGAGATTGAGCGCATCACCAGGGAAGGGGGAGGAGCACTCACTTCTTATCTCTTGGGGAAGGTGATACGGCTCAATTCTGCAGAACATTCGAAGCCGATATGTGATTGGACTTTCAAGGATATCCATAAACTACCACCTGCACAGCAACAGGAATGGAAAAATGCTTGTCGCGAGCAACTCGAGGTCCTCACCAAATGAGATGTTTTCGAACTGGTTGATCGTCCTAAAGATTGTAAAGTCATCAAAAACCATTGGGTATTTAATGTCAAACCCGATGGTAGAAAACGTGCGCGCCTTGTTATGAAAGGTTTCTCACAGGTCGAAGGTTTAGACTTTGACCAAATATTTTCTCCTGTCGTGCACTATGAAATAGTGAACTTAATGCTTGCACTAGCTGCACTTGAAAACTGGCACATGGAAGCCATTGATGTTCGCACCGCATATTTATATGGCACACTCAACGAAGAGATCTACAGTGACTCACAAAATTGTCCCAATGTTTGACACTTTTTGATTGTTCATTGAATATCATTTGCACATAAACAGATATAAACAAAGTGTTGGTGTATGAAAGGAGGCTGGTACCCTTGGCTAGGCAATGATAAATAAATTATGTAATTCGGATAAGTAACCATGGAGATGCATGCAATTCAAAACTGATACTCGTTGGGACAATTATGTGAGTGTCCTTCAAATATATAGTCAATGCTCTTTTAGTACTTGGTATGCCCTCTTTTTGCCTTGATTACTGCTTCTATCCTTCTAGGCATACTTTCAATCAACTTCTGACACTCTTCTGGCTCTATTTTCTTCCACACTTCTACAACTCTATCCCATATCTCCCAAACCCCCTTAGCTTGCGTTGGATACTGGCAAAGTTGTTTTTTCATATAGTGCCAAAGGTGTTCAATAGGATTGAGGTCTGGAGACTGTGGAGGCCAATCCAGAAGAGTGATATTATTGTCTTCCATCCACTCCTTGGCCTTTTTAGAGGTATGTTTAGGATTATTATCCTGTTGAAAAATGAGGGCCTTCAAAGAAATTTCACTTTCCTCCATGCTGGGCAGTAGGTTGTGCTTCAAAATGTCCATATACTGCTCAGCATTCATCCTTCCCTCAACCTCTGCAAGCCTTTCTATGCCCTTCCAACTCATACAGCCCCATACCATAATATTTCCTCCACCAAACTTGACTGTTCCCTGGACTTTCCTATCAATCAACCCCTTCCCCACCTTTTTCCATATCCATTGCCTCCCATCTGAAGCTATTCTGTTGATCTTAGTTTCATCTGACCATATTACCCTCTTTCAATCCTCCACAGTTCACTCCTTGTACTTTAAAGCAAAATCCAAACACTTTCTTCTATGCACTGCACCAAGCAATGGCTTTTTCTTCTTCAACACAGCCTTGAATGAATTTTTTCTGAGGACTCTCC
Organism: Veloboletus limbatus; assembly: GCA_038088635.1. Taxonomy (NCBI): domain Eukaryota; kingdom Fungi; phylum Basidiomycota; class Agaricomycetes; order Boletales; family Boletaceae; genus Veloboletus; species Veloboletus limbatus. The sequence goes on from JBBPJJ010000430.1 coordinate 16,238, forward strand.
TGACTGTTTCTGAGGAGACTGGGTTAGAGATGATGGTGTTAATGTGTTTGGTGGCTTGAACAGCATTAGAAGCCTTTCCAGTAGTAATTTGAGTCACAATAGCCTGCTTGGAGCGAGTTGAAAGCTTTGAAGGACGTCCAGAAGAAGGGGATAATCAACTAGGGAGGACATCCTGAAGTATTCTGATACAGTAGACTTGCCAACACCAGATCTAGAGGCAATATAGCGGATGGAATGTCCATTGGAAGCAAGAGAGAGGATATTTTCCTTTTGAGCAGAGGAGATGGGGTGCATGGTAAGATGGCAAAGTTTTGGAACTGTTCAACCCACTTATATAGGTTCTAAGATGGATACCATGACTATGGTAACAATCTGTCAACAGTTGGTTGCTATAGAAACAGTAGAGCATCAGATTTTAATATATCTAAATGACACTCACATAATTGTCCCAACGAGTATCAGTTTTGAATTGCATGCATCTCCATGGTTACTGATCCAAATTACACATTGCCTAGCCAAGGGTACCAGCCTCCTTTCATACACCAACACTTTGTTTATATCTGTTTATGTGCAAATGATATTCAATGAACAATCAAAAAGTGTCAAACATTGGGACAATTTTGTGAGTCACTGTACATGGAACAACCCGAAGGATTTCAAATCCCCGGTGCTGAGACTAAAGTATTGTGCCTCAAAAAGGCCCTTTACGGATTAAAGCAGGCTGGTCTCACCTGGTGGAAAGCCCTCAATGAGTCCATAAAAGAACTTGGTTTTGAAAGGATTAAATCTGATCCCGGCATTTTTCTATACAAGAAAAAAGGCTCCCTCACAATTGTAGCCATTATCTATGTCGATGATGCCGTTTTCTGCGGTCCCTCAAAGGCGATCATTAATGAGGTTAAAGCGCACTTCATGCGCAAATGGAAATGTTGAGATCTTGGCGAAGCTAAGGAATTCTTGCACATGAACATCAAACGCTCTAATCATAAGATCTTCATTGATCAAAAGAAATATTTGCAAAAGATTATTGAGCAATTTGATTGGCAGAACTCTAAGGCAATGCAGACTCCCCTGCCTCAGGGATACTATCCACTCAAAAACGATGTGCCTGTCGATCACAAACTTTGTCAGAAGTTTCAAACCGTCATCAGTTCCCTAATTTACATCACAATCGGAACCCAACCTGATATTGCCTATGCCGTCACCACCATGGTGCGTCATTCAGCCAACCCAACTGAGGAACATTTATCAAAAGTGCTATATATTTGCCACTACCTCTTGGGCACGCCTAAAGCAGCCTTATGTTTTGATGGCACCAAAAATGAAGGTCATTATCGCCTATACTGATGTGGATTGGGCATTCGACCCAAACACATGCAAGTCTCAAACCAGCTGGTTCCTTAAACTAGCTGGATGTACTTTCAGCTGGCGGTCTCGCCTGCAGCCTACTGTGGCACATTCCTCCACAGAAGCTAAGTACATGTCCCTGTCTGACTGCAGACAACAAGCGTTTTGGGTTCGGCAACTTCTACGAGAATCAGGATAAAAAATGAACACAATCCCTATTTGTGGTGATAACTAAGGATCCATCTTCATGGCATCCAACCCGATCACTGAACCCCGCAGTAAGCCCATAGACATTCGTTGGCATGTGATTTGTGATTGGATTCAGAATGGTCACATTGAACTATTTTTTATTGATGGCATCAGCAATCCTGCTGACATGTTCACCAAAAATTTGGGGCATATCAAATTTGAGGAATTCTGCACAAACCTTGGAATTGTTTTGTCCCCTCCATAGTCACCATTCCGCTCTACAGCCTACCATGCTTTGAGTGAGGGGGAGTGTTGAACGCACTATATTATAGCTGCCTAGCTCCTATTTCTATTTTACTTCGTAGTGTATTATCTAATGTAGATTATATAATCACACACATGTATATAATTCAGACTCAACATCTGAGTTCTAATAACATTCCTGAACCACAACAACCATCATCGCTTGCCTCAACTGCAAACCGCTCCAACACAACCAATATAAGTAGCCAGTAAATAGCTTCTGCATTTGTATATTGTCAAACATATGCCAACGTCACTGGCTCCCTGAGTAGCTATGCCCTTGATTTCTAGCTCGCTCATGTCATATGTGTCCCTCAAGCATGGCTCTCATCAGTGACTCGAGGCGTACTGGGGGGGTAATGTTACGTTTTCTCCTTTGTCTTTCTCCTCATTTACCTTTTCGTCCTGATGACTCCTCCATGGTAACCCATGGATTCACTTTTCCTTTGTCATCAGGCTTACATTTACTTCTGCCTTTTTTGCTCTTCCTTGACCTTCCATTGACTCATCAACTGAGTCATACATAGCCTCCTTCATTTCTGCCCATCAACTGGGTTCTCTTCCATTCTTCCTGCTTCTCCCACATTCTATGCTATTCTTTGACATTCTTTTGCATAGCCTTATCTCTGACTCATCCTGAGTCATCAATAACCCTTTGCCCTTTATTCTCCTTACACTTGTTTCCCCTTTCATCTTGTTTCCTCTTTTATCCTGGTTCATGCTCATTTCCCCAAGGTATATAAACCTCAGTAGCACGACCTTTGTACTTTAGCTTTGAGCTCCGCAATCTTAGCTTAAGTCTTTGTCTTGTGACCTTGTCGACTTCAGTCCCCTCGTCTCCTAGTCCAAGCAAGGCATTATTGTTGCCTTTCTCATCCTAGACAGCAAGGCCCTTCTTGAGCCTTTCCCATCCTCGTCCAGAAGCCCCCATTGAACATCTTCTGTCCTTGTCCTGGTCCTCCTTGTGGCTACATGTGAACATATCCGGTCCACACGTAACAGAATATCTCCCAAATGAAGGAGCAAGCTAGGAAGTCCACAAAAAAACCCACTGATCTTGTGGGTCTTTCTTCCGGTAATTGTCCTACTAGTATGTAGTATTGATAGCTAGATTTCTCAAGTCATTCTATCCATAATCTTCTAATTGATGTACGTGCAATCACAACAGTACAATCATTGGCCCAAAATTTTAACCACATTCCTCCATGCACAAGGGATATCTGCAAAATCCCTTGATCTTCTCCATGTGTTCAGATTGACGATATCGCATAAATGGTCGACATGTACATTTACCACCATTACGACCAATGTGCTAGAGAAGGTGGGTTTATGACCAGTCCGTGCTTCACAAAGCACGGAAAGAGTAAGTCGCGTGGTTCTGGAGCAGTATTCCAGTGTATTGATTTGGTGAGATGAAAGATATGCATAGGAATTTTCATGCTATGGTGTAGGAGATATTAATGGATGGAACATGGTCCATCAGATATTAGATATCATTTGCTAGAACTGTCCAGCAGCTTGTTGAGAGGATTAACAGTGTTAGTGTTGCCTCAGCTCAGCTTTTGTATTTTTCAGCTTATTCCATCTAGTGCACTCATTTTGCATTTTTGACAAATATCATCAGTGTATGAAATGTAGTTTGGAATGGCCTCTATAGGTTTGCTCAA
>JBBPJJ010000431.1:0-19705 GCA_038088635.1 Veloboletus limbatus
TATGGCAAAAGTCCAAAAACTGTTACAATGGTGTTCCTGTTTTAAAACAGTCATATCTTTGCAACCCCTAGGCCAAATCACATGACCCAGGGACCGATTTGTAGCCAAGGGTTTGTACTTTGTTTGGCCTCACCAAAGCGAAGCGATATTCCCACGGGTGGTTGCGGGGCGCTTCGCGCCCCAGTTTGGGGTTAGTTATTGTAACGCTTTTTGGAGTCACTGTAGCTGCCAGCCAGCCTCAACTTATGTCAGCTTTTGAACAACTCAGCTTTTCCAAACAAGCTTATGTTAGATTTATTTAGTCTAGCATCCAAACGTAGCTTACTAATCTGGTTGGTATTCTTTGTCCTACATTTTCTTTTCCTTTCCTCAGTCGCACTACATTGTGTTCTGAGGTACGATACCATTTCCACTCGTTTACCTACTCATAGCTAACCTGTACCCATAGTCTGACTCTCGTACAGGTAATATTAGTCGCACTACATCATGTGTCTGAGTCTGACTCTCGTACAGGTTATGAGCCCTGGTGCTCAGAATTAAATACAGACACCCACGTTCATTAAACCCCCACAGTTGTTAAACTACCCAGATGTCTACTAGTAGAGTCGGAGACAGAGTACTCAAGGTCCCAAAGCTGGATGCATCAGGGAAAGACTGGCTGATATGGAAACAGTGGCTCGAAGTATCACTTACGGCTCGCGGTCTCATAGGATACCTGCATGGAATCAAAACACCACCTGTTGACCCTGCACAAGGGAAAGCAGCTGTGTGGGTACCAATTATGCCTGCAGAAATACAAGCCATACATGATTACTTGATTGCCCTCGAGAAATGGACTGAGAAGGATGCAATTGTGCAACAACAAATTGTTGTCACCATACCCAATTCGCTCTTCATCGACCTCATGTCCAAAACCAGTGCCTACGAGTTTTACGTTACCCTCCATGACAAGTTCGAGAATTGCTTGCTAGCTGTTAGTGTGGAAAAGCAGCAACAGCTTGCAGAAATAAAGCTTAAAGATGGAGGTGATGCCCATGCTCACTTTGAGAAAATAAAAGTTCTGCGCGAAGAACTTGCCACAATTGGACAGCCCATCTCCAAGATAGAACTATTTAACACCATCTTCATGTCCCTACCCCACTCCTATAACCCTATCCTCATCACTGTATTGTCCAACATGCGCTGGCAGAACTGCCAGATCTCCAGGATAGAGCTTATGGCTATGGTTACCAATGCATATGACCAGTTTGTCACACAAGGAACTATCTGACCTAAAGCAGACAAGGATGACGCAGCATTCAATGCGGACTCTAAAAGGGGAAAAGCACGCACCAAGAGATTCGATGGGAACTGCAATAATTGTGGGTGGTATGGACATAGAAACCGAGACTGTTGGGAAGAAGGTGGTGGAAGGCATGATCAGGCACCAAGGGGATGGAAGCTGCAAGGAAAGAAGAACATACCTGGGAAATCTTCTGGTTCAAGAAGCGCAAACACCGCAGCTGCCGAGAGCAGCGAACCTAATGGCATATGCTTAGTCGATGACAATGATGCGTGTACATCGTTCATGTACACCATACTCACCCAATCATCTCCCTTGTACACAATAATCAAACTCTATGATAGTGGCGCTTCACAGCACTTCTCTTCCTATCGTGATCATTTTGTCAATTTTGTCACCATCCCACCAAAGCCAATTAAGGCAGCTGACAACCGCATCTTCAATGCAATTGGACAAGGCGATATCTATGTGAAGTTACCCATTGGGTCAGCATGTACACGAATCCTCTTGAAGAACGTGCTATACACACTGTCTATGGGTGTCACATTTATCTCGATCAGTAAACTTGCTGCAGCAGAATACTCTGCACTTTTCCGTGACACAGTATGCCAGATTTTCAATTACCAAAAGCATTTTGTTGGTACGGTCACACTCAAAAACAGCATATATCGCATTTGGCACACAACACATACTACGTCAGCCCTCACAGCTAGTGTTGCCACAGTTTGGTTTTGTCACATTTGTGGTTTTTTGCATGTTGTCTGGTTATAGCACAATCAGTTTTAATAATATTACAATACTCTCAGTGAATGAATTATAACCAATAATGATATCCATCAGCTGAAATAGAAATCACAAAGATCCATTCTCAAGATATAAGCTTAACCTTTATAGTGGTTCCATTGAAACTGCAATTAGTCTAAATGAAATAACTAATTATCAACTCATTCAATCTGAAGAGTTTTAATAGGAGCTGATAGCCATTATCAAAAACCACAGTAAGACATTTTTGCTCAAGAGCTTTATAATAAAATGAGGGAGAAAGAGCAGTTTGAAACTATGGCAACACTACTCACAGCCACCACAACCATGTCAGAAACACTTATCATGGAGGAGCTGCACAACTGTTTATCCCATGTCGCACCCTCCACCATCCGTGAAATGGTGTCCAAGGAAATGGTCCATGGAATCCAACTGGATCCTATGCATACAACAATGGGTCACTGTGCGTCGTGCAAATATGGAAAGGCCAACTGCAAACCAATTGGGAAAGTGCATGAATTGCAGCACCACACAAGTTTTGGTGATGAGATCCATTCTGATTTCTGGGGACCGTCTCCTATCCAAACCCCTGGTCACAAGAAGTATTACGTGTCATTCACAGACGATTACACACGTTTCACACACCTGCACCTTCTTGTTGCCAAATCTGATACGTTTGATGCATACAAAGCATACATAGCATGGGCAAAAACCCAACATGGTGTCATAATTAAATGGCTTCACTCTGATCACGGCAGCAAGTACCTAAGCGAGGAATTTGCTTAGTTCCTCAAGGCAGAAGGCATGGAATGTTGTCTTACGTCCATGATACACCACAATATAATGGTGTTGCCGAGCAGCTCAACTGTATCCTTGTTGAATGTGTTCAAACTGTCTTATATGCAAGCAGCTTGCCAAAGAATCTGTGTGAAGAAGTGTTAATGCATGTTATATGGGTGAAGAATCGAACAGCAACCTAGGCACTCGATGGCAAGACGCCGTATGAGCTTTTGACAGGCAAGAAGCCCTCACTGTCACACCTACCTATTTGGGGTGCATGTATTTGGGTACACGACGACTCTGGATCAAAGCTGGATGTGCACGCTCGTGAGGGACGTTGGGTTGGATACGATGCTGACAGTCATGCTCATCGGATTTACGATGAGACCTGTCATACTGTGATGGTCGAGCGCAATGTAACGTTTGACAAGTCCGTGGCAGATACCAGCCATGGTGACAGGTTGTGGATCAAGGGAGAGACAAAGGCTAGTAGCAAAATTGAATCTGATCAGTCCCCTGCACCCAACAATGTCAATAAAGGCTCACCTGAAACCATTGCTGTGAGTCTGTTGTTACATGTGGGCTTGGGTAAGCGCGCACGTAGCCCTGGTGAGGTCGAGGGTGAGGGAGGCCTTGGCCGATGCCGTTGATGGTGTACGCAAAGACGTAGGCTGCACACGTAGAGTGCCAGCCAAGGGATCGTATACCGGGTCGATCTCAGAATCAGCAAAGGAGCTAGGATTGCAAGGGATAGATCTAGGACTAGGATACAAGGGGGAACCCAGGGAAGATCCAGGGACTAGGAGTAGGTCCAGGGAGATCAAGGATAGGGAACATGGTACGTGCTACTAGGGTTTATATAGCGTAGGGTAAGGGGCATGGACCATGTCAAGAAAGGAGAAAGAGAATAGCACCAGTCAAGGGCTGTGTGAAATGAGAACATAGAATACGAAGGAAACAGAGAGAAGAGACTAAAGAAGGAAAGCACAGGAAGTAGGCTGTGTGAGAAGAGAAGCCAAGGCTATGCATGTGGGAGCATAGGGCTAAGGGTATTCTATGAAAGGAAAGGGGAATCAAAGAAGCAAAGAGAAAAGGAGGCAGACTCAACGATGAGTCAGAGACAGGGGTGATGACTCATGTTGAGTGAGTCAAATGGAGCTGGAAAGGCGAGGACGGTATAGGAGGGCTCAGGTTAGGCCGAGGGAATGCATAAGGAGGGAACGAGGTGTGCATGAGGTGGAGATCTAGAGACAGGGATCTAGGGATGACCATGAGGTCCAAGGGAACAGGGAAGGACCGAGGATAAGGTCCGGAGCGGGAGTAAGAATGACTCGAGTAAGCATGAGGGGAACTCGTGGTGCAAGGCTGTGGAAGGAAGCCGCAGCAAGGCGACGCTGGAATGGAAGCCGCAGCAAGGCCATGCTAAAGGGAAGCCTTGAGGTGAGCACGTGATGATCATGAGGCGTGCTTAAGGAACGAGTCAGAATGAGTGAAGGAAGGCTGTACTCAGCAGGTACAACACAAGGAGCGCGAGGAGGATCCAAAGGAGTATGCCGAGGGCAATGTTGTAGACCAAAGTTAGGGGTTCCCATAGAAGGACTAAGAATAGGGGAAATTGTAACATCTGTCATCTGTTCACCCTGTGCACGCCACAAATGAACCTACAACAGAACCTCTGCCTCTATTGTGCCATTTCACATGATTGAGACAAGACTCACCATACATCCAAATGCTTCGAAATGGAGTTGGAACCCACGATGGCCTTGATGGTGGCACAGTGCTCCCACATGGTGTCCTGGGATCAGACCTTGCAGGTGGACCTAAGAATGCTGAAGAGAGAAAAGCATCAGGAGCAGAGGAATGGGATGAAGAAGACAATGCCTATGTGATGCATGTGGGAGTTTCGGCAGCCAAGGCACTGGAACCATGCACAATCAATGAGGCACGGAAACAGCCAGACTGGTTGCACTGAAAAGAAGCGGTTAATGCAGAGTTGAAAAGTCTGGCAGAAGCACGTACCTGGGACATTGTGCCTTGCCCTCCAAAAGGGACCAATGTAGTCGACAGCAAGTAGGTCTTCAAAATCAAGAAGAATGCTGCTAGCAAGATCGACAAGTACAAAGCACCATTGGTGGTGCACAGTTTTACACAAGTCCATGGTGTCAATTACTATGACACGTATGCCCCAGTAGCCTGCTTATCGTCTCTCTGCATTATCCTTGCTATTGCTGCTCGATACAATCGGGATGTCAACATTTTCGACTTCCACTCAGCTTTTCTCAATGGCAAACTTGACGATAACGAAGTAATCTACATGGATTTGCCTGAAGGCTTCAATAAGGGTGGCAGAGACATCGTTGCACAACTCCAAGTCGCTCTCTATGAGTCTAAACAAGGCACACTCAAATGATATCAATGGCTCTGCAACGAACTTACTGAACTTGGCCTCAATCGCACAGAAGCGGATTTGGGAGTTTTTGTGGTGAAAATAGGCATGCATATCTTAATCTTAGCATCTCATGTCAATGATTGCACAGTGATGGGGTCATCGAAAGCACTTGTCAAAGCTTTCAAGGACAAAATTGGATCGCGCTTCAAGATCACTGACTTAGGGGCAGTCAGCTGGCTCCTTGGCATGAAAGTCACGTGCAACTGGGATGCTCGCACCATTTCCCTATCACAGCAACCGTATAGTGACACCATTATTGCCAAATATAATTTTGCAGACCAGAAGCTGCTCGCTATCCCCATGGACTCTCATATCTAGCTCTCCTGCTCACAATCCCCCCAATCTGCCACTGACGTCGCCTTTATATGTCAAGTCCCATTCTGTGCTGTGCTCAGGTCTCTAATGTACCTTGCAGTTGGTACTCAGCACGACATCACATTTGTCATCGCCACTCTTGCACAGTTCATGGAAAACCCTGGAATTACCCATTGGGAGGCTCTAAAGCATGTCTACAAGTATGTAATAGGTATGTGCACATGGGTGCTGACCTATGGTACCCAGAAAAGCAGCCTTGTTAGCTATGCAGATGCAGATGGGGTGCATCACAGGAGCATTGTCATGCCATATTGAGTTACATGTTCCTTATCGATGGTGGTGCAATCTCGTGGAGCTTACACAAACAAGAGCTTGTTATACTCTCAACGACTGAGGCCAAATATATCACATCCATACATGCCACAAAGGAAGTGATTTGGCTCCGACACCTTATCGCCAAGATGTTCGACCCTCCATGCAACCTAACCATCCTCTATGACAACAATCAATCTGCCATCACACTTACCAAGGATGGTAATTATCACACATGTACTAAATACATTGACATTCATTACCATTTCATTCATTTTTCTATTGACAAAGGATTCATTCGTTTTCTTCATTGCCCTACTGATAGCATGGTCACTGATACCCTTACAAAGGCTCTCCCCTCCGCCAAAGCGAAACACTCTGCCACCGAACTCGGACTACACTCCGTTTGAGGGGGAGTGTCAGATTTATTTAGTCTAGCGTCTAAACGTAGCTTACTAATCTGGTTGGTATTCTTTGTCATACGTTTTCTTTTCCGTTCCTCAGTCGCACTACATCATTTGTCTGAGGTACAATACCATTTCCACTCATTTACCTACTCGTAGCTAACCTGTACCCATAGTCTGACTCTCATATAGCTTAGCTATACATATTACACAATTCTAACTACCTTGGACTCCAACTTGGCACTTGAGCCAAGTTAAGCTACTACCTGGCTCAAGCTGGCTTAAGGCTCATAATATGCGAATACAACAACTTTGATGCTTTGAAGTTCAAACTACATGCTACAGTGATACAATGTGTCACAGTGTCACAGTTTACTGCAGTTGGCTACAGTTGAAGACAAATAGTATTATATGTACTATATGATGCTATAGCATTCATTTTATAAACACTATACAGTGGGGGACCTTTCTGTATCACTGTGATTACTGTAGTCACTGTGCAACACTGTACAGCATTGCATAGCAACTTAGTAGTTTGCTGATGTGCAAGATACAAGTAATTGGTGGTATATCCAAACTGGAAATGAAACACTCCAATAATTCTGGCAACCCATCTGAGCCATCTTTCATATGTAGCGGGTGAACACTCAGATGATACTCACTGCATGCATACAGTGGACTGTGTCATATGCCTGTGAAATATTAATGACTCAATACACCACAATAAGTAGCAATCATGATGTAACTGGTACTTCTTAAACGGGTTACATGTAGGTTGAAGAACTTTCCCTGGTCATTTTGTAGACCACCACTTTGGCTCTGCAGCCTCTGCCAAAGGCACAGGATATGGGGCTGCAGCAATGTGTTCATGAAGTGAAGGAGCAGATATTTGTAGTCTGGCTTCTGTGTAAAAGTTAGCTTGTGAGAGTGTCAAAGTAACATGATGATTGCAGGAGGGAGTGAGTGAACCAGGCCTCTGATCACCATGCCATGGCAACCTGCCACACCACATGTAGACCAAAACATACACCAGGAATTCAAGATAATCTCAACAGCTAAGCTTGTGGCCCAAGTGGGCATTGACTGAGGCAAAATCTGATATCTCGACGAAAGGAAGGGATACCATCGTGCGACAGGATATGAATGTAGGTAGCAGGATCTCTGTAGTAGTTTGCAAGGCAGAAGCTGATGAGTGATATATGGTTGGAAGCAGAAGCAAAGTATACAAAGATCACCTGGCACTGAAAAAGTGACTGCAAGCCCAATGCTGAATTATTGATAAATATCTACCAGCTGCTGAGTGACGAGGGCTGTGATATCAAAGGACATACATCTCCATAAACTGAGAAAATCAGCCAGTGGAGTACCCAAATATTTGATGACAAGAACATTTCATCAATCCTTTATCCCAAACCAGATGACGGTAGGGATCCTAGGAATCCCAGAGAGTAACTTGAGGATATCACATTCTCATATGATTAAGAGAGAGTTACCACTGCCAATCTTGACACTACTTCAACCTCATGGCTAGATAGGTCTAGGGCTCAAGATACTGTTCCTATTACAGTATCAGCAGGGCCTAAGGAGACTGAAAGTAGGGTTACTGCGATGGGGGTCACCTTCTAGCTGGTCTCTAAGACTAAACCTACCATCTATGAAAATGATACACATTCATCATTCAGGAATTGGAAGTACAAGAAATTTGACAGGATTATTTAGTTTTTGTGTCAGTTGGAGTGGGACTCAAAGCTTGAAAAGTGAAGAATATAAGTACAATATGGTGACAGAACTCGAGCTTGAGGTCTTGATGATTGAATGTTGTGACAAGCATCCCATTGTTTCAATGTACATAAAATAAACATGAGGTGATTGTCAATGTTGCATAAGAGGCCAGGTGATTGCAACCCATTATCCTGCTATGACAGCATCCATCAAATTACTTGGACATCATTGCATATAGATTAGTAGTTACAAAGTCGCAGCTGGCAGATTAGTAAGAACAGGAATTTCGCACCTTCCTCAACATCAAGCATCCAAAAAATAGATTCCAGTTCCCTAACCTCATCATGATGTAGATCCTGCAGAGTATGAGATAGTGAATCATCATGTTCATCTGGACTGTCTTCCACGAGCTCGTGCTGATCAGTCATGAAGCCAGTGGTGAAGTTGAGATGGCATTTCTGAAATTCTTGAAGTGGTACTTGACTATAAGTTCACATCTTCATGACATGTCACAATGAGGCATAGGATAAGGGTTAATGTTGAATTGTGACACAACTCAGAATACTGTAGTCTCAGCTAGTTCTGTATAGTGCCCATCCCAGTACCTGTGAATCCACGACATACAAACAGCTGGAATGACAACTAGAACAGTGTTAGCCCACAAATTGGTCATACTAGAAATGGATGCCTTATATATGGCAAGGATGTAGGCAGTTGTATTGTCCATACATTGATAATATTTAGTATCCCACTTGAGACCAACATCATATCGATCCACAGTTTTGTCCAAGGAAGTGCCTCTCCATGCTTTTCCCAAGCAGACATGAAGAGCTCAAAACACAGGATGGCTCCACCAAGGCGAGGAAGGCTCTTGCCTGACATGTGCTGCTGTACTCTGTGGGACCTATTGTGAATATGCATGTGAGTCAACTATCTCGTGAGAGTTCATGTCATAAATTACACTTGCACTTGAAGAATATGCTCAAAGTCTAGGAGAACAGACCTGTTAAAGTCGGGTTGAATCTACTCTGGCTACTCTGGTGACAACTCCAGGGTAGCACGACTTGTCGGGACTTCGGCTTCAGCAACTCGAACGGAGCGCTGCACCCTTGTCAGACTCTCATCCCGGTATTTGCGGAATTGGAGCAGAAAGACTTAACACTGACTGGCAGCGAAGTCGAGTGGAGGTTGGATGTGAGCGAAGGAGCTCAAACAGAGATCAGAGAACAGAAGAGGAGTTGAACTTAAGTCGATATTTGAACTGAGGTACTCTAGTGACTATTGATGGGTTTATATACCTAATTGCAGAGTGGGACGGAATGAAACGGAGAACGAAACGGAAGTCAGATGAGTGAGCGGCTATCATAGAATCAAATGATGGACAGGTATCAAAGATGGTTGCGAACGATCGCAAACAATGTCCAAGTCTGATGGATGTGAAAAGAATTTAATAAGTCAAAGGCCATCAGTCAAAGTCAAGAGGTCATGTTACGTGTGGGCCGGGTAAGCTCGCACGTAGCCGCAAGGTGACTAGGACTAGGAGCAAGGACTAGGGCTTGAGGAAGGCTTCGTTATAGAGAGGCCTTTACTGGGACTGAGGGACTAGGGACCGAAGTCGACGAACTGAGAGGCAAGACTTAAGCGTAGAATTGCGGAGCTCAAAGTTAAGTTATACAGGTCGTGCTAGTATGGTTTATATATGTTGGGAGAAGCTAGCACGGACCAAGACGTATAAAAGGAAAAAGGAAGTAAAAGGATATATGAAAGAACATCGCAGAATGCGATGGAAACGGAAAGAACTCTGTTGAAGAGTAAAGAATAATGAGTAAGTATGACTCAATGCGTGAGTCAGTCATAAAGAAGTCCGAGGAAACGGAAAGAAGGAAAGTGAGTGTAATCTTGATGACAGATGAAGGATGAAACCGTAGTTTACCGTGAAGAAGTCATCAAGAGGAAAGGAAAAACGAAATGGAATGTAAGAATCGTACATGAACGAAAGAATTGTACCATTACCCCCCCATTACGCCTCGAGTCTCTGACGAGAACCAGTTCTTGAGACACATATGTGCCGCGAAGGTGATTCAGAGATCTAAAGCAAAAGCGCCAAGGGAACCGGTGACATTAGTATAGGCGACGTTGTCCCAGACGTCATCGACATGTGTGTCGTTGTCGGGAAGTGGGGAGATGGGAGAGACGGTATGATGGCGACGAGGAACAGAGGAACGCTGTGACAGATGAGGGAGAGAACCCAATCCCGAGAGAGACTGCTGAGTGCGGGATGATCCCGACGACGATGAAGAGGTTGGGCGACGAGGAGGTCTAGGTCGTGGCCAGGTAGGACAGCGAACTTGGGCGTGTCCTGGAGCCCAAACCAGGCATAGTGGGCACTGGTACTGGGGACATTGGGCATGACGATGTCCAAGGCGATGACACTCAAAACAAGCTTCTGAGTAGCGGGGATGATTTGGAGGTAAAATGAGCTGGCCGTCCAGACCGGCAAGCCATGCGTCGGTGTGGGCAAGTGATGCTTCGACGGCAGGGTCGAGGGGAGAAGAGGAGGCACTTGGGGTGGAAAGAGACGCGTAAGGAGGAGGTGGAACCCCTTGTGCCAGGTTCAACTCGCAGGTGTAGTGTTCAACGTCGGCGAGGAATTCGCCGAAATGGAGCTGATATCCCACCGTGACGAGCGCACCGCGGAGATGATCTCTGATGTGTCGTAGGACTCCCATGATGAGGGTCATGTGGGCGTCAGGGTTGGTGGAGTTGTTGCGGATCAGGAGATCCATGCGTTTGGTTTCGAGGAGGGCTTTGTATAATGCGAGAAGGGGGGAACCATAGTCGAGATAACTGGTGGCGGGAATTGCCAGACGAGAATCCATGATCCTATGGAGCAGCACGTGGGCATATGTGTCATCTGGTGCGTTGGTGCGGAGACGGTGAGACGCTGGTGAGAGAAGAACCGATAAAATCGGTGGGTGAGAACTAATAGATCGAAGAGCAAAAGGGTCGGGTGTATCTAATGCAGGTCTCGCCACCTGCCAGGCATCGTCGGGACTCTCTCCCCACCCTGCTTCTGCTGTCATGGAGTTGGAGTCGCTATGGTCGTCCGAGTCATTGCTGAGGCGAAGACGAATCTGTTCTGGAGCGGTAGTGAAGGAATGCGAGGAGGAGGCGTCGTCGACCAATTCCGGGATGGGAGAAACAGAACGAACGGTGTATGTCATACCCATGGTGAAGAAAGAGGAGATGGGAAGAAATTAAAAAGTGTAATGAAAAGGGCAGTAATCGTATTTGCAGAAGTAGGCGTGTTGTAATGAATGAGTACTGGGGACTTTGTAGTGGAAACGAAATGTAAAATGTGAAAGTTTTTCTTTTGGAATGAAGTCGAACATAAAAGGCGGGAAAGGAGGAAAGGATGGGGAGTTTCAAAGTTTGTGACGTTTTTTATAGTCTTCTAGTAGTGCTGCGGAATGTTTCAAGTTCCGCTCGGGAACCCACGAGTCTTCCTCGGCTGTGTATCCTTTCCATTGGATTAGGAACGAGCGGTGTGCTGCGGAACCACGATGGCGTCGGATTTCTTCTATTTCGTATTCTTCTTTGCCATCTATCAGGTCTGGCAGTGGTTGTGTGAAATGCGTTCCGTAAGTATCGTTCTCACGATAGGAAAAAAGAAGGGAGGCATGGAAAACAGGATGGATCTTCCAGGTCTTTGGAAGGCGTAACTGGTATGTGACTGGTGAGACAACCTTGGTAATGACGAATGGTCCTTTTCGTTTCGCGGCGAATTTGGGGTTAACTACAAGGCGTTTTAAATTCCTTGCTTCTGACCATACCTTTTCTTCTATTTTGAATGGGATGAACCGTTGTTTGGATCTGGCTGCCATTGTTTGTCTGGCAAGCTCGTGAGCGGCGAGGGCTTCATCTTGTGCTGCAGAGAGAAGTGATATGCGTTGGTTTACGGCTGGAAGGTTTGATGACAGAACAACTGTGGGTAAGGCTTGGGGTTCGAAGCCCATCATGAGAAAGAAGGGTGATTTCCCTGTAACCGAATGAGGCCGATGGTTATGCGCAAATTCCGCTATTGCGATGTGATTAGCCCATGTTGTGGGTTCATTCCCACAGAAGATCCATAAATATGTTTCCACTTCTTGGTTCACACGTTCTGTCTCGCCATTGGTTTGGGGGTGATAGGCGGTGAATATGGCGAGTTCGTAGCCGAGGAGTTTCCCTAATTCCTTAGCGAAAGACGAAGCGAACTGGGGGCCGCGATCTGAGATAATTTTGTCGTAAAGGCCAAACCGGGTGAAGACGTGGGTAAAAAACAGTGAGGCAATGCCTTCGGCAGTGACGGTGGGAGTGGTAGGACAGAGAATTACCCCCTTCGTAAGGCCATGGTCGACCACGACCAGGAGAGCATCGAAGCCCGAGGAAGCAGGGAGGCCGGTGATCAGGTCGCAGGAGACCTGCTGAAAAGGGCGAGTGCAGGCGGAACGGATGGGCATGAGAGGAGGTGTGGAGGGATGGGTGTTAACCTTATTACGCTGACAGGCGACGCAACCGGCGACGTAACGACGAACAAATTGTGCCAAACTGGGCCACCAGTAGTGCTCAGCGACGAGATGGCGGGTCTTAAGGTAACCCGGGTGTCCTGCCATCTCATGATCATGGCACCCGGACACAATGGCACGCCGAAGCAGGTCATTGCAGGGAATGTACAAACGACCGTGGTAGGACAGTTTGCCATCAGCAAAAGACCAGTTGGAGGGAAGACGGGCAGAAGAGCTGGGCAGAGGGCAAGGGTTCAACCAATCAAGGACCAGGGGATTGGAAGCGGAGGCATCCTGAACCCGGCGATCCAGGGTGGTATCGATAAGGTTCACAAAGAGGGAGTCGTGGAGGAGGACAACATCGGCGTTATCCGAGGGGGCGTCGGTGGGGATGTGATCAGGGCGACGAGAGAGAGCATCTGGACCGGTCAGCAACTTCCCAGAAACATGAGTAATATGTATATCGAAGTCCTATAAGTCCAACAACCAACGAGCCTGGCGGCAGTTCAACAATTGAGCCTGACGAAAGTACGTAAGGTTTTTGTGGTCAGTAAAAACTTGGACAGGGGTAGGGGAACCAATGAGGTAATGTCGCCAGGCATGTAGTGCACGGAGAATGGCCAGGAGTTCACGATCGTGGATGTCGTAGTTGCATTCGGCAGGTAGAAAAGACTGTGAAAGGTAAGAACAGGGGTGCCAATCCCCATTCGTATCCGATTGCAAAAGAATGCCTCCGGTCGCCCATTTGGAGGCGTCGGTGGCGATGGTGAACGGCTTTGTGGTATCGGGGAGTTGAAGGACGGGTTTAGTCAGAAAGGCCGCTTTGAGTGAGTCGAAAGCGGTTTGACAGGCAGGGGTCCAATCCCAAGGAACCGTTTTCTTTGTAAGGTCAATCAACGGACGAGCTAGAGTGGAATAATCACGAATAAAACGGCGATAGAAATTAGCAAAACCTATGAAAGAGCGAACGTCTTTGAGAGTATTTGGCCATTGCCATGCACGTATACCATCGAGTTTTACAGGATCCATGGCCAATTGTCTGGGTTTGACAATTATACCAAGATATTCGACTTCTGAGGTGTTAAATACGCATTTTTCCAATTTGAGATGTAAGTCAAGGTCCGCCATGCGTTGAAGGACACGTTTTGTGTTGCATTCATGGGTTTCTGGATCTGGGGAGTAGATGAATAAGTCGTCCATGTAAATAACTAACCATCCTTCCGCTATCATATCACGGAAGGAGTTATTCATGAATCTTTGGAAGGTAGCAGGAGAGTTGGTCATGCCAAAGAACATAACTGTTGGTTCGAATAATCCTCTATGCGTGATGAATGCCGCCTTCCATTGGTCTCCGTCTTTGATTCGAACATTGTTGTAACCCCATCGGATGTCGAATTTGGTGAAATATTTGGCGCCTTTTAGCTTGTCGATTAAGTCAGTAATAAGCGGTAAGGGATAGGCATCACGGATGGTATGGTCGTTCAAATATCGATAATCTTGACAGGGGCGAAGTTTTCCGTCCTTCTTCTTGATGAAGAAGAAGGATGAAGCCTGCGGGGAGTTAGATGGACGGATTTTGCCCGATTTGAGGTGTTCATCGATAAAATCATCTGCTGCTTTAGTTTCGTCAGCAGACAATGGATAGAGTTTACCGATTTTGGGAGTGAAAGAATCTTTCAGATTAATGGGGTGATCATAGGGTCGGACAGGTGGTAAAGTCCCGGCCGTTACTTCGTAAAATACCGACTGAAAGCTTTCGTATTGGGATGGAAGGGTTACCTTTGGTTTATGGGCGAGGTTTTGTATGGCCAAGTCTGTTGATGTGGTGTAAGCCTGGACCATGGCAGGGGATATGCATCGTGGGGTCAGGTATCGTCTGTCTCCTTTAACAACACGATTAATGCAATAGGACATTATCGCCTTCTTGGTGAAATCTTCTGGTCGGAGGAAGTTCTCGTTGTTTGTTTTGAGGTAGTTGTAAAGTTGTTTGTCAAAATCATGGGTTATCGCGGCGTGTCGTACTGGATGGGGTTCGATTTTGTAATATCCAGGGGCTTGCTTGCTTTTCTGGGTTTGTTCCCTAATTTCTGCGGTTAGGTTGTCGGATCGGTCAGCTTCGGGTCGGACTAGTAGGTGGTTTCTTTTCCAATCGATCACTGGATCTTCTTGTTGAAGCCATGGGAAACCTAGGATAATGCAATCGTTTCCACATCCCATGACGTGGAAAAGAACTTGGGTGGTAATTGTTACATGTGGGCTTGGGTAAGCTCGCACATAGCCCTGGTGAGGTCTAGGACAAGGGAGTCCTTGGCCGATGCCGTCGATGGTGTACGCGGAGACGTAGGCTGCACACGGATAGTGCCAGCCAAGGGATTGTATACCGGGTCGAGCATGGAATCAGCAAAGGAAGCTTGGGATTGCAAGGGGCGAGTCTAGGACTAGGATACAAGGGAAGATCCAGGGAACTAGGAGTAAACCCAGGGAACTAGGTGTAGGTCCAGGGAGATCAAGAATAGAGAACATGGTACGTGCTACTAGGGTTTATATAGCGTAAGGTAAGGGGCACGGACCATGTCAAGAAAGGAAAGAGAGAACAGCACCAGTCAAGGGCTGTGTGGAATGAGGACAGCACCGGTCATGGGCTGTGCGAAGGAAGGTCATAGAATACGAAGGAAACGGAGAGAAGAGACTAAGAAAGGAAAGCACAGGAAGTAGGCTGTGCGAGAAGAGAGGCCGAGACTATGCACATGAGAGCATAGGGCTAAGGGTATTCTATGAAAGGGAAGGAAGATTAAAGAAGGAAAGAGGAAAGGAGGTGGACTCAATAGTGAGTCAGAGACAGGGGCGATGACTCATGTTGAGTAAGTCAATGGGAGCCAGAAAGGCGAGGGCGGTATAGGAGAGCTCGGGTTAGGCTGAGGGAATGCACGAGGAGGGAACGAGGTGTGCATGAGGTGGAGATCTAGAGACGGGGATCTGGGGATGACCATGAGGTCCGAGGGAACAAGGAAGGACCATGGATATGGTCCGGACACGAGGACAAGGGAAGAACCGAGGATAAGGTCCAGAGCGGGAATAAGGATGACTCGGGTAAGCACGAGGAGAGCCCGTGGTGTGAGGCTGTGAAAGGAAGCCGCAGCAAGGTGATGCTGGAATGGAAGCCGCAGCAAGGCAATGCTAAAGGGAAGCCTCGAGGTGAGCACGTGATGAACACGAGGCGTGCTTAAGGAACAAGTCGGAATGAACGGAGGAAGGCTGTACTCAGCGGGTATAGCACGAGGAGCACGAGGAGGATCCAAAGGAGTATGCCAAGGGCGACGTTGTAGACCGAAGTTAGGGGTTCCCGTAAAAGGAGTAAGAATAGGGGAAATCGTAACAGTAATGTTTCTCATTGTGACATAGAGATCTGAGGTGAAATGAATCGTTCCTCTGATGTTTAGGGATCCGTCGACGTTTTTGACAGGGATCGGTTTTGGTAGTCGGGTGCAAGGGATTCGATTCTTTCGAACAAACCCCCAGTCAAGGCAATTGATATGTGCTCCTGAGTCTACGAGGGCAGTGGTGACGACGGTTTTCTTGGTACTCGCGGAGATTGATAGCGTAGCGGTTATGAATAATGATTTCGTGGATTTAGATTGTACAGGCGGGTACTTATGGGAAGGAGAGGCTGACGTCATTACAGACTCTCCCGTCAAAAAGACTGGACTTTGTTGACGAGGATCTCGTCATCTTTGTCGTCACATTCCATCAAGTCCGGGATTTCTCCTGTCTCTTCTTCGTCAGTTCTTTTCACAACTACATCAACGTCTTCCTGCTTCTTTTCTCTCCAAGTTGCTTTGGTTTGGACGAAGCGGGTCTTACATTTATTGGCTGAATGACCGGGAAGACAACATTTGAAACAGAGTCCTCGTTCTTGACACTCCTTGCGCGATTCCGGTGTGAGTCTAGGTGGTCTGGCGACAGTAGTTGCATCGACTTCCATGGCGTTTGGATCTTTGCAGGAAAAAGAGAAGGGACGTGAGGCTGGAGTGGATGTATGAAAGGTACGTGCTTTGATTTCTCTAACTCTGTCCCAGGCTGCGTTGAACGATGCAGCTTTTTCATACCATTTGTCGATTGAGTCTGGTACCGGGTCCATGGTCATAATACGCATCATCAGGTTGGAGGGGATTCCAGCGGAGTAGTAGCTGATCAAGACATTGTGGTCAGTGATACCGGTGCGCGCCGCATTGGTCTGAAAGTCGGTGGTGTAGAGACTGAGAGAGGGGGTGAACACGCCCTTGTTCAGGATCATCTTCTTGGTGGAAAGCCATCCGATGGCTTGATTGATAACGTCATGGTGTTTGAATGCCCTGTTGGGCTTGGTAGTAAAGGAAGCCCAAGTACCCATATTAAGGGTGCCATCGTTTTGTACGCAACTATCACGGAATGTGGCTGCCCAACTGTTAGCTGATCCTTTGGTCATGTAAGATAGAGCGAAGGCGATCTGTTTTGCATCGTTGGTGTAAATTTCGGAGTTGGTGCTGAGGTAGAACACGACGTTGTTATACCATCCTAGGTAGTCAGAGTAGTTCCCATTGAACTCTTGGGGAGCGTTAAGTCGAAGTTCGGTGGGTCGGGTAGTCATTGGTAGTGTGGTAACAGGAGATCGAGGTGAGGGTTAAGCAGGCACAAGGGGTCAAGGTGGTGGTTGTACTGGGGTTGCTGGCGAAGTTTCTTCGTTATCTTCGTCTTGGTCAGAGGTTTCCGAGAGTTCTTCATCGTCAGATGATTCTGGGATAACTGGGGGTGGTTGTTGAGGGATTGTTCTTGATGTTCGGGGGTTTCTAGAAGACAGGGTGAAGAATAATACGGCTCACGATGGTAGTGGCTGTGCAGAAGTTAACTTTGAGCTTTTGTTACGTGTGGGCCGGGTAAGCTCGCACGTAGCCGCAAGGTGACTAGGACTGGGAGTGAGGACTAGGGCTTGAGGAAGGCTTCGTTATAGAGAGGCCTTTACTGGGACTGAGGGACTAGGGACCGAAGTCGACGAACTGAGAGGCAAGACTTAAGCGTAGAATTGCGGAGCTCAAAGTTAAGTTATACAGGTCGTGCTAGTATGGTTTATATATGTTGGGAGAAGCTAGCACGGACCAAGACGTATAAAAGGAAAAAGGAAGTAAAAGGATATATAAAAGAACATCGCAGAATGCGATGGAAACAGAAAGAACTCTGTTGAAGAGTAAAGAATAATGAGTAAGTATGACTCAATGCGTGAGTCAGTCATAAAGAAGTCCGAGGAAACGGAAAGAAGGAAAGTGAGTGTAATCTTGATGACAGATGAAGGATGAAACCGTAGTTTACCGTGAAGAAGTCATCAAGAGGAAAGGAAAAACGAAATGGAATGTAAGAATCGTACATGAACAAAAGAATTGTAACAGGTCATGTGGTATAAAGCATCATAATGAGCGGAACAGAATGGGGTTGCGGGGCGCCTTGGGAGTTTGGAAGAGGACGGGATGACGGAACTGAGTTGCGGAGCGACGGAGTTAGGTTGCGGAGTTCGGGATATGACAAGACCACTCAGTGGAGGATGACAAGAACATTTCTAGTTCCTTCTGATTCTGTTATGATTCATTCCTTTTGTTCTATTTCTTTCTATTCTTTTGTCGCTTCTCATCTTGATGACTTCTTCATGGTAAACCACAGTTTCACCTTTCACCTGTCATCAAGATTACGATACACTTCTTTCTCTCCGATTCTTCAGACTTCCATAGCTGACTCACTCACTGAGTCATACATAACTGTGTCAGTCCTTGCTCTTCAACAGAGTTCTCTCCGTTTCTATCGCATTCTGCGATGTTCTTTCATTTACCTTCCTTTATCCTTTTTTCCTTTTATAGTCCTGGTCCGTGCTAGTCTCCCCTCAGTATATAAACCGTACTAGCATGACCTGAATCTCCCAACTTTGAGCTCTGCAATTCTACTCTTAGTCTTGCCTCTCCGTCTGCTCACTTTGGTCCCCGTCCCTCAGTCCTAGTAAAGGCCTCTCTTCAATGAAGCCTTCCTCAAGTCCTAGTCCTCATTCAAAAGCCATAGTCACCTTGCGGATATGTGCGAGCCTACCTGGTCCACATGTAACAAAAGCTCAAAGTTTACTTCTGCATGGCCACTATCATCGTGAGCTGTATCCTTCTTTGCCCTGTCTTCTAGTACTCCCAGAACATCGAGAACAACTCCTCGACACCCACCCCCAGTCATCCCAGAATCATCTGACGACGAAGAACTCTCAGAAACTTCAGACCAAGACGAAGATAATGAAGAAACTTCGCCAGTAACCCCAGTACAACCTTCACCTCCATCCCTCGCACCTGCCCAGCCTTCGCCCCGATCCCCTGTTACCACACTACCAATGACTAACCGGCCCACTGAACTTTGACTCAATGCTCCCCAGGAGTTCGACAGAACCTATTCCAAATACCCAGGATGGTACAACAACGTCGTGTTTTATCTCAGCACCAATTCCGAAATCTACAACAACGATGCTAAACAGATTGCCTTCGCTCTATTGTACATGAACAAGGGATCAGCCAAGAGTTGGGCAGCCACATTCCGCGTAAGCTGCATACAAAACGATGGCACTCTCAATATGGGTACCTGGGCGTCTTTCATTGCTAAACTCAACAGGGCATTTAAACATCACAATGTCGCGTGTTCACCCCTTCCCTCAGCCTATACACCACCGAATTCCAGACCAACGCTGAACATGCCAGTATTACTGATCACAACGTTTTAATTGGCTACTACTCTGCCGGGATCCCTTCAAACCTGATGATGCATATCATGACCATGAACCCAGTACCTGATTCAATCGACAAGTGGTATGAAAAGGCCGCATCCTTTAACGCAGCCTGGGACAGAGTCAGGGAAATCAAAGCATGTACCTCTCCTATGTCCACTCCAGTCTCACGTCCTTTCTCTTTTCCCCACAAAGATCCAAATGCCATGGAAGTTGATGCAACCACAATTAGTGTTGCCATAGTTTCAAACTGCTCATTTTTTTCTCCCTCATTTTATTATAAAGCTCTTGAGCAAAAATGTCTTACTGTGGTTTTTGATAATGGCTATCAGCTCCTATTAAAACTCTTCAGAT
>JBBPJJ010000432.1:0-19687 GCA_038088635.1 Veloboletus limbatus
AATCCACCACGGAGATACAATGCAATTTCTTCATGTTATCGGATACGGGTGTACCCGCGGGCTTTGGGCTACGGGTATGGTGGATACGGGTTGTTGTTGCATATTCGGTATGCGCTACTTAGCAAGCGTTGTGCGGTCGTACAGCCACCGAGATTATATAATCTCGGTGTACTTACTGTTTCGTATGGTAGCTGGGAATCTACGCTCAGCCGAGACACGAGGCGAGCGAAGATACATGTCTATGTGTGAGAAGGAGACGGGCTCGTGTCTTGTCTCTTCGTCCTTCCTGCTGTTGAAAGAAACGGTAGTGCCCCTATTTAGCTTAGTAATATGCTTAGTCAGACTCAGACTTGTAGTGTATATAAGTCGTTTCGGAGTATGAATATGGTCAGCTGATTTCGAATCACTCTTACACCTCAACTTCAACCATTGACTACAAGGTATGTAAGATTACCTGTATTGCTCTTCCCATCCCCTGCAAAAGGGGGACTGCCATTACAACACCTACTTCATAGTCATACCCTGTTGAACGTGCTATTATATAGCTGCCTTCGCTCCTATTTCTATTTTCCCTCTTCGTATTTACTTAGAGTAGCTTATATAATCATACATCACATGTCACTATAGAAGATTTGAACTCAACCTCTGAGTTCTAATAACATCTTGTTCTTCAACAACAACCATGGTCTGCCTCAACACCATTTTAGCTCAACAGCACCAACAATGTGAGTAACCAAATCGCCTCCATGTTCTGTATTGTCAAACAGGTTATGAGCCCTGCTAAGCGTGAAGGGAGCGTGAGCAATCACTGCACCTGGAGCTGCTAAGTGACTCGCCTGGAGCCCTTGTTGCGTTGTTCCACACAATGCACAATGAGCTTGGTGATGAGGTCAACATGCCAGCATCATTTATGATGCGGCATGAAGATGATGGCTGTGTGTGACATGCTGCAACCAGGGAGCACCTATGGTGAACCCTTGTCATCGTTCTGTCTGGAACCTTTGACATTTTATTGTACTAATTGTCCTAACCCTAGATGTCTTTGTCTTCTACCACCTACAACATCCCAGTCTTTACTGGTGCTAACTATAGCACTTGGTGGCCAAGGATAGAGAGCGCCATCTGGGCGACTGGCGGATCATGGGTCAAGGCCATCATTTGCCCCAGCATCATGTTACAATTTCCCCTTTTCCTTTACACTGTTCCCTGTTGCTTCACCGTTCCCATTTATTTAGTGTCATATGACACGGTGTATTACTCATCATTCTATGATGTTCCTTCACATTCCAAAGTGATTACCAACCACGTCTCTTTTGCTATTAGTTCATATTTTCTTCTTGGACATTCTGCAAGGTTCCATAATATTCCATAGCTCGGGTATATAAACCCTCGCTTCCCTTCCATATTCCTTAGCTTAGACCTCCTTGCAAACTATCTTGTACTCTCTGTGCAATCCATCTGCGCCAGCAGACTTACTCTCCTCATCTTGGTCCTACTGTCAAAGAGGATGCCTCTCGCTAAGCTCCAGCTGATTTCCCAAGGCAGTTCATCGTCGACCTTCGTGTATAACACTTAGGCGAGTTCTCACTCCTTGTCCACGACCTTTATTCTTGCAAGGCTATGTTTGCCCCTACCTGGGTCAACCATAACATATCACCACTGGAGCTGATGCCAAAACTATCAGCTTCTACGTGAAGTGGACGGAAGCCAACAACAAGATCCTCGGAGCAATCAGATTCTCGCTCTCCCCGGCCCTCCTCCAGAAATATATCGGAGAAACTCAGCATTTGCCAAATTTCAAACTCTCTTCACATGCTTTGATACTAATAAGTATCCCATCCCTGACAATATTCAGGCCATGATACTCCTTTCCAAGCTTCTCCCATTCATGGACATAATTGTGCAACTTCTTGCACAAAAGCGTGATGGCAAGGGAACCTTCATTCCTCCGACGGTCCAGGAGATTGTCACCTCCGTGACATTAGCATGGAAGTTGAAGAATCTGGAAGGAAAAGGTAAGGCACCAGAGCAGGCGCAAAAGATCTCTGCCATCAAGTGGAAGCCTGGGAACCTGTCTTTTCAGGGTCAACAGCAGCATCCTCCCGCAGCACCATCTCAGAAGCAGCAGCAGGGGAAGAGTGCCGACTCTGAGAAGAAAAAGACAAAGCATGGCAAATGAGGAGGCAAACAACAGTGTGAAAAGCGAAACGCACTACAGTTCGTTGAGGACTCCTCCGAACAAAGCAGTGATTACTTCGCCTCCATTGCCATTGTCATTGTGCCTCTCATCCCTGCTGTCCTTACTCCCGCCGTCATTGATCCGCGTGTGAGTGCTCATAAAAGCACGCAGCAATACCAAGGCCAAGGTAGACCTCCTGTGTTTTCACAGACAAAGGAGGTATTTGTGTTTGCTCATCAGCTAAACATTCACCCATACCGTGAGACAATCTGGTCTTGACTTCTCGTCACCCCCACCTACGTCATCTCCCATCCCGTCCACTTCTGCTGCTGTGACACCAATCGTCACACTTCCTCCATTGTGCCCTCCGCCCCCTCTCCTCCTCTCTCCCTGGTGCAGTACAACTGCATATTCACTGAGAAAGACCTTGATGAGCTGGAACATCCCTCCAAGTGCTCTAGGCACTGGATTAGCCATATTGGTGAAACCTGGGATGCAGATGACATCATTGACATCTACGCCTCCGAAGTCAATGACTTCATGGAAGCAAGGTTCATCACTAATCTGATGATCACTACCGTGCACTCCTCATCCTCCACTTCTTATACAGCGTTGAGTAGAGTAGAGGATGTATATAGTGTACCAAATGAAATGAACATTGTGTGCATGCATGGCTCTGATGCTAAGTGTGATCACTGTGAGTGCAAACTTTGGATCCTCAATTCGGGTGCTTCAATGCACTTTACTCCAGATCAGTCTGACTTTAGCGATTACACATTGCTTGGAAAAGATAAGATTCCCATCCTCGCCACTGAGGTGGTCACATATACGTCATAGGGAAAGGCAACTCCAAATTGCAGTGGAAAGATGCAGAAAATAAAGTGCGCAACCTAACCCTATTCGATGTGGGACATATCCCAACTCAGGGGTTCAATTGGTATCTATGGGCCAAATGCTAAATGCTAGCACCAAGGTTAGAGGAGATGCAGAGAGCATAGACATGCTTTTTGGTGATGACACCATACTCACGTCCTTCAAGCCACGCCACATGGGCCATAATATCTATACCCTTGAGAACATATCTGGTTGTCACCATTCAATGGCAACTCCTGATTTTGAGACCATGCATAAGCGTATGGGACATTCTTCCAAGGATATGATAAAACATGCTGTGAAACATTCATGCAACTTCCCTTCTTCACTTGAGATACTGAAGGATGACAAGACCTGCAAAGGTTGTGTGGAGGGTAAAACCCCTGCTCGCACTTTCCACCTCGATCTCAGGAGAGCCAAAGCGCCCTTTGAGCTTATTCATTCAGACATTAAATCCTTCCCTATTGCATCATATCATAAATATAAGTACATCATTACATTCTTTGACGATTACATGTCATATGGGTGGAGCACATTATTGCGCACCAAGGATAATGCTCTACAAGCAACCAAATGCTTTTTAGTGATGGTATCTATCCAATTTGATGCTACCATCAAAGGATGGATATCTGATGCAGGGGGAGAGTACAAATCAAAAGCCTTTGATGAGCTGCTTGCCTCTCAGGAGATACGCATATTCCAGAGTGCCCCTCATATCCCCAACAAAATGGTCGCACAGAGCACATTATACGCACCATTATGGACATGTCGGAATTGATGCACCTTGATTGTTGCACACCTGAATCTTGGTGGGAATTCAGTTGGAGCCACACTGTCCATGTATACAATAGGACACCATTGTGTAGACATAACTGGCACACCCTATTTGAGATCCTCAACAATGCACACGTCCCTTCAGACGTTCGCACCAATAAGCTGGCCCCTAAATTGGAACCAATGGTGTATCTAGGTGTTGCACCTGGTAATGAACGGAATTATCTATTGATGCGCCGTCCCCCCAACATTATTTTCATGTCAGCACAAGCACTCTTTAATGAGCAGCAGTGTCCATTATGTACGGAACCCTCATGTCCACGGACACAGGCCGTTCCTGAGCAACAGGTTGAGATTCCGCTCCCTGATATGCCAGATGACCTTGATGACTTTCATTCTCATCCAGACTCTCCCGAACCACTCCATGCACCTCCACCGCATACTCCTTTGCCAGTTGCATCGCTGTCACCTCCTATGTGACCCAAAAAGGGCAAAGCCCCTGAATGCTGCCCTCTGCCTCCTGCACCCCCTGCTGTTCCTCCTGCTCCTTACCACTTGACACGCGAATGGCGTGTACCTCACCACCCAGGAAATATCTATGGGAATGATCATCATCCTGTTGATCAGGAACATGATGCAGAGCGTACTTGGTGTGACTTGGATCATGCTGGTGCACCCTCTCGATCTGAAGTTCCTGGCAGATTCCCCACTGATGACCCTCCTGATATTCTCCTCCCGGAAATTGTTGATCTCTCTGAAGAGGGGATTGAGCACATCACCAGGGAAGGGGGAGGAGCACTCATTTCTTACCTCTGGGTGAAGGCAATAAGGCTAGATTCTGCAGATCATTCTAAGCCTATACACAATTGGACTTTCAAGGATATCCACAAACTGCCACCTGCGCAGCAACAGGAGTGGAAAACTGCTTGTCGCGAGCAACTCGAGGTCCTCACCAAATGACACGTTTTTGAACTGGTTGATCATCCTAAAGATTGTAAAGTCATCAAAAATCGTTGGGTATTTGATGTCAAACCCGATGGTAGAAAAAATGTGCACGCCTTGTCATGAAAGGTTTCTCAGAGGTCGAAGGCTTAGACTTCAATCAAATCTTTTCTCCTGTCGTGCGATACAAAACAGTGTGATTAATGCTTGCACTTGCAGTGCTTGAAAACTGGCACATGGAAGCCATCAATGTTCGCGCTACCTATTTATATGGCATACTCGACGAAGAGATGTACATGGAACAACCTGAGGGATTTAAATCCCCGGTGCTGAGACCAAAGTATTGTGCCTCAAAAAGACTTTCTATGGATTCAAGCAGGCTGGTCTCACCTGGTGGAAAGCCCTCAATGAGTCCATGAAAGAACTCAGCTTTGAAAGGATCAAATCCGATCCCGGTATCTTTCTCTATAAGTGAAAAGGCTCCCTTACGGTTGTAGCCATAATCTATGTAGATGATGATGCCATTTTCTTAGGTTTTCTTGCAGTCCCTTGAAGGCGATCATTAATGAGGTTAAAGTGCACTTCATGCACAAATGGGAATGTTGTGATCTTGGCAAAGCCAAAGAGTTTCTGCACATGAACATCAAATGCTCTGATCATAAAATCTTTATTGATCAAAAAGAATATCTACAAAAGATTGTTGAGCGATTTGACCTGTGTTATGTGTGGGCCGGGTAAGCTTGCACGTATCCGCAAGGTGACTAGGACTGGGGCTAGGACTAGGAGTTGGGAAGGCCTCTTTGGAGGAACCTTTGCTGGGAGTAAGGGACTAGGGGACCAAAGTTGGCAAGTTTGCTGGGCAAGACTAAGCATAGTATTGTGGAGCTCAAAGTTAGAGAATACAGGTTGTGCTATGGGGTTTATATACCAGTGAGAAGCGAGCACGGACCAAGACTGAGAAAGAAAAAAGGACAAAAAAGAATAGAGATAAAGAATGTTATAGAATACGATGGAAATGGAAAGAATCCCTGTTAAAGGGCAGAGATGAAGGAGGCTGTGTAAGACTCAGTCAGGTGAGTCTGTGGAAGGCCGAAGAAACAGATGGAAGAAGGTGTACGTAATCTAGATGACATTTTTTATAGTCAGCCAGTAGTGCTGCGGAATGTTTTAAGTTCCGCTCGGGAACCCACAAGTCTTCTTTGGCTGTGTATCCTTTTCATCGGATCAGGAAGGAGCAGTGTGCTGTGGAACCCCTATGGCGTTGGATTTCTTCAATTTCATATTCTTCTTCGCCTTCTATTAGATCTGGTGGTGGCTGTGGGAAATTCTGTTCATAAGTGTCGTTTTCATGATATGGAGATAGAAGAGAGGCATGGAATACGGGGTGAATTTTCCATGTTATGGGAAGACGTAGTTGGTATGTGATTGGTGAAAGGACTTTAGTGATAGTGAATGGTCCTTCTCCTTTTGCAGCAAACTTGGGATTAGCTACGAGGCGCTTCAAATTTCTTGCTTCCAATCATACTTGTTCGCCGAGTTTGAACAGGGTAAACCGTTGTCTTGATCTAGCTGCCATAGTCTGCTGAGCAAGTTTATGGGCGGCGAGAGCTTCGTTTTGTGTGGCCATGAGAATTGACAATATTGACCGAGTGCCTGGAGGTCCGATGATGGGAGAACAGAAGGTAAAGCTTGGGGTTGGAAGCCCATCATGAGAAAGAACGGTGATTTTCTTGTGACCGAGTGGGGACAATGATTGTGTGCAAATTCAGCCATCATGATGTGATTGGCCCACGTTGTTGGTTCATTCCCACAGAAGATCCGTAAATAAATTTCTATTTCTTGGTTCACATGTTCCGTTTCTCCCTTGGTTTGAGAATGGTAGGTGGTGAAGATAGCGAGTTGGTAACCGAGAAGTCTCCCCAACTCCCTAGCGAAGGAAGAGGCGAATTGGGGACCAAGAAGTCTCCCCAACTTCCTAGCGAAGGAAGAGGCAAATTGGGGACCGAGAAGTCTCCCCAACTCCCTAGCGAAGGAAGAGGCGAATTAGGGACCTCGATCGGGGATGACCTTCTCATAGAGGCTGAATCGGATAAAGACGTGAGTAAAAAAACAGGGAGGCGATGTCTTCGGCGGTGACAGTGGCAGTAGTGTGGCAGAGAATTACCTCCTTCATAAAGCCGTGGTTGACCATGACCAGGAGGGCATCAAAGCCAGCGGAGGAAGGGAGACCAGTGATAAGATCACAGGAGACCTGCAGGAAAGGACGTGTGCAGGCAGAAGGAATGGAAATGAGCAGAGGATGGGTGGGGTGAGTGTTAGACTTATGATGCTGACAAACCACACAACCAGCAACGTAGCGGTGGATGTATTGGGCTAAGCCAGGCCACCAGTACTGGGCAGCAACCAGCTGACGAGTTTTGAGGTATCCTGGGTGTCCTGCTATTTCATAATTGTGGCACCCGGACATGATAGAACACTGGAGAGCGTCATCACTTGTGATGTATAGGCAACCTTAATAAGAGAGTTTGCCATCCGTGTAGGACCAATCGGAAGGAACACAGGTGGCTGAAGAGCCAGCGAGAGGACGGGGATGAAGCCAGTCCAGGATGACTGGGTCAAAGACAGAGGCCTTGCAAATTTGCTGATTGAGGGTGGCATCTATGAGATTTATGAACAAAGAGTTGTGGAGCATAGTGACGTCAGCATTGTCAGGAGGAGCATTGGCAGGAATGTGACCAGGGCGGCGAGAGAGAGCATCCAGACCAACAAGCAATTTGCCAGGGATGTGATCGATGCGAAGATCGAAGTCCTGGAGATCCAACAGCCAGCGGGCCTGACGTCGATTCAACAACTGAGCTTGGCGAAAATAGGTGAGATTTTTATGGTCAGCAAAGACCTGAACCAGTGAGGAGGAACTGATTAGATAGTGGTGCCAGGCATGTAAAGCATGGAGGATTGCCAGAAGTTCTCGATTGTGAATATCATAATTGTGTTCAGTGAGCAAGAAAGATTGTGAAAGATAAGAGCAGGGGTGCCAGTTTCCGTTAGCATCAGATTGCAAAAGAATACCACCAGTCGCCCATTTGGAAGCATCAGTGGCAATGGCAAAGGGTTTAGTTGAATCAGGAAGTTCGAGGATGGGTTTGGATGTAAATTTCGCTTTGAGCAAGTCAAAGGCAGATTGACAGGTTGGGGTCCACTCCCATGGGACGGTCTTCTTTGTGAGATCTATCAGCAGATGAGCTATGGTGGAGTAATCATGGATAAAACGACGATAAAAATAGCGAATCCAAGGAAGGAGCAGACTTCCTTAAGATTAGTTGGTGTTTTCCAAATGGAAATACCACCCAACTTGATCGGGTCCATTGCTAGTTGACTGGGCTTGACAATCATTCCCAAATATTCGACTTCGGAGGTATTGAAGACACATTTTTCCAGTTTTAGATGTAGGTCTGGTTTGGTCATGCGTTGAAGGACTCTTTTGGTGTTTTGTTCATGGGTGTTTTCATCGGGGGAGTAGATTAGTAGGTCCTCCATGTAAATGACCAACCAGCCTTCTGCGATCATGTCACAGAACGAGTCATTCATAAAACACTGAAAAGTGGCAGGAGAGTTAGTCATGCCAAAGAACATAACCATGGGTTCAAACAATCCTCTATGCGTGATAAACGCTGCTTTCCATTGATCGCCATCTTTGATACGAACATTGTTATACCCTCATCATATGTCAAACTTGGTAAAGTGTTTTGCTAGTCTAAGTTTGTCGATCAAATCTGTGATAAGTGGCAGGGGATAAGCGTCATGAATGGTTTGGTCGTTTAGATAGCGATAGTCTTGACAGGGACAGAGTTTGCCATCCTTCTTTTTGATGAAGAAGAATGGTGAGGCTTGAAGAGAGTGTGGAGGACGGATCTTGCTGGATTTGAGATGTTCGTCAATAAAATCATTGGCTGCTTTGGTTTTGTCAGTAGATAGTGGATAAAGTTTACCAATCTTTGGAATAAAAGAATCTTTCAGGTTAATTGCGTGATCGTATGGCCAGGTTGGCAGTAAAGTTCGGGCCAATACTTTGGAGAATACTGATTGGTAGTCTCTATATTCCGTTGGAAGAGTCACATTCAGCTTGTTTGTCAGGTTTTGTATGGCTAGATCTGTTGACGTAGTATAAGTTTTTACCATAGCTGGTGATACACATCGTGGAGTTAGATAATGTTTATCGCCTTTGATGACACGATTAATACAATAGGACGTTACTGCTTTCTTGGTAAAGTCCTTGGGTTGGAGAAAGTTCTTATTGCTAGTTTTGAGGTAATCATAAAGTCGCTTGTCGAATTCGTGGGTTATCGAGGTGTGGTGTACCAGATGAGGTTCAATCTTGCAATATCCTGAGGCTTGTTGGGTTTTCTGAGTGCTTTTCCCGATCTTGGTGGTGAGGTTGTGTGTTAAAGTCAGGTTAAATCAACTCCGCCTACTCCGGTGACAACTCCGGGGTAGCACGACTTGTCAGGACTTCGGCTTCAGCGACTTGAACGGAGCGCTGCGCCCTTGTCAGACTCTTGTCCCGGTATTTGCGGAATTGGAGCAGAGAGACTTAACACTGACTGGCAGTGAAGTCGAGTGGGGGTCGGATGCGAGCAAAGGAGCTCAGACAAAGATCAGAGAAGGGAAGAGGAGTTGAACTTAAGTTGATATTCGAACTGAGGTACTCTAGCGACTATCGACGGGTTTATATACCTAATTGCGGAGCGGGACGGAACAAAACGGAGAACAAAACAGAAGTCAGATGAGTGAGCGGCTATCATAGAATCAAATGATGGACAGGTATCAAGGTTGGTTGCGAACAATCGCAAACAATGTCCAAGTCTGATGGATGTGAAACAAAACGAATGTCATAAGTCAAAGGCCATCAATCAAAGTCAAGAGGCCATGTGGTACGAAGCGTCATAATGAGCGGAACGGAACAGGGTTGCGGAGCGCCTTGGGAGTTTGGAAGAGGACGAAATGACGGAAACGAGTTGTGGAGCGACGGAGTTGGGTTGCGGAGTTCGGAATATGACAGTATCCCCCTCTTAGGCCTGAGCCCACGAAGGCCAACGGCATTAAGCGGAGAACAATGCGGAGATACGCGAGGTGATGTAACCGGAGTCATGTTATGGAGTAAACAAGGTCACGTGGTGTGGAGATCGAAATGTTGCAACGGGGTATAAAGTGAGTGAACACATCCGTTAATCCTCATTACCAACATGTCCGACCTCGACATCGTGACAATCTGCAAATGGGACGACGAGCTCCTTGTGGAGCACGACGACGATGACGACGAGATGTTCAACACGAAGGTGGCGGAACGACAGAGGCGGGTGAGAAACCGTAAAGAAGAGGAGCGCAGGATCGCAGCGGAGGAGGAGGCACAACGATGCGAGAAGGAGGAGGAGCGATGGAGAGCGGAGGAGGAGGCGCGGGCGGTGCTGAAGGCGGCGAAAGTAGCAGCAAGACAGGCAGTGAGTACCCCCACGGCTAGCAATCTTCTCCATACTACCCAACTCCAGGCGGCGGACTTGTGCCGCCTGGAAGAGGGGAACGGGAGCAGCGGTCCCAGAAACAAGGGTAAGGGGTCCGCGTGCATGCAGTGCATGCAGAAGGGGCTGGAGTGCGTCCCAGGGAATGGGAAGGCTCGGGCGTGCCGCGGCTGCCAAGTGCTGTGGCAGAGGTGCGAGTGGATGGGGGAGGCGACCGCGCCGAAGCAGAAGAAGCAGAGAGTGGAGGTGGTGATCGGAGCCGACGACGGAGAGGCTGAGGGGTCGGAGCGACCGAGGAAGAAGACGAAGCGCGTGGAGAAGACGGAAGCACGCGCAGACACGAGACATCGCGTCTGCCGTTCGCACGAATTCGGTGCGTGTCGCCGAGATGGTGCGCACCGTCGAGGTCCTCACCGACCTGATGGTGCACACTGTCTACGGGTCAGAGTCGGAAGACTCGGACACGGACATCCAGATGGACACGGAGGAGTTGGAAGGGATGCGGGTGGAAGAGGCGAAATACGCGGCTAGGTCGGCGGAGTTGGAAGGGCTGGTAGGGGAGAACAGAGGAGAAGAGGGAAATGAAGACAGGATGGAAGCAGAGGTGGAAGAGGTAGCGGAGGAAGTATAGGGTAGGCAAATGTAGATAATGATATAAATTGTCTGTTTCTTTTCTTATGGAGTATAATACGGGCCAGGTTTCGTCGGATAACGGAGGTGAGAATCGGAAACAATTTCGGAAGCATGACCCAACTCTGTAGCTAGTACCCAAGAGGTTTCTTCGTCGGTACCCTCGTATCCTGACTAGCGGACCAAGTATAGGAGTTGACAACTCCGTCGTCGGCGGTCGGTTTTCGAGTCCAGAATTTCTGTGATTTCGTACTTGGGTTCGCCGTCAACTTCTATCGGGGGTGGCGGAGGCTGGTCGCGATTTGGAATTGTGTTCAGGATGGAGGGTTCGAGTTGGAAAACATGGAAGACGGGGTGCACAGACTTCATGGCATCGGGAAGACGGAGTGTGAAGGAGTGTGTTCTGACTTGCGCGATGATCTCGTAAGGACCGAGATTCTTTTCTGAATGCTTCTTCGACGGTCGGGTGGAATGGAAGTACTTGGCTTTGACAAATACTCGGTCTCCAACTTTAAAGTCGAGAGCTGGATTTCGTTTCGCGTCTGCAAGAGCTTGGTAGCGCTGTTGGGCGAGTGCCATTTCCTCGCAGAGGTACTGATGCAAGGATTGAAGGTCTACAGAGTAGTTGCGTGCGCGAGCTGAGGTCAAATCCCTTTCGGGATGCATGGAGAGGTCGGGGTGGTACCCTTTATTGGCAAAGAACGGGGAGACACCGGTCGTCGCAGTCGGAGCGTTATTGTAAGCGAACTCTGCTAGCGGAAGGAGGTCGGACCAGTTGTCCTGCTGATAATTGCAATAAATGCGGAGGTACTGTTCCAGCATTTGGTTCATGCGTTCTGTTTGTCCGTCACCTTCGGGATGATAACCGGAGGTGAAGTGAAGGCGGATGTCAAGGGCCTTGCCAAGGGAGCGGAAGAAGTGGGAGACAAACTCCACACCTTGGTCAGAAGTGACGTGGGAAGGAACTCCGTGCTTAGAGAAGACGTGGAGGAGGAAAAGTCGAGCTAACTCCGGAAAGGTGATCTTGTCGTCGGTCAGGATGAAGATGCATTGTTTTGACAGTCAATCTACAACAACCAGAATCGTGGAGTAGTCGGAGAACGGGGGAAGTTGTTCAATGAAGTCCATGGAGATGGAATGCCAAGGACGTTCGGGAATAGGGAGTTGTTTTAGAAGACCGTAGGGCTTATGCCTAGGAACTTTAGCGCGCGCACATGTAGTACAGGAAGAGACGTAATCTTTGACGAATGTACGAACTCCGGGCCATGTATAGTCATGGCATACCAGCTCCAGGGTGCAATTTTGTCCAAAATGTCTGGATAGTGGGTGGTCGTGCTTATAACAGAGGACTCGGAGGTGGAGATCGTTGGTGTCGGGGACATATATGCGATCATCGAGGCAGAGGAAGCCATCGGAGTCGATAGACCAGCGGGAATTGGAACCAGAGTTGGACAGTATGGAGGTGGACATGTGTTGCGAAGCCACTGGGTTGGAGGGGAGCGTGGAAAGGATGTCGGCATGGAGAGTATCTAAGTCGAACATCGTACCAGCGTGGAGGATGGGACCTGCTAAACTAGAGGCTCGTAGAGAGGACGCGAGCTATGCCTGGGTGAAAACGGGGCAAAGATTATGAGGGTTAATACGAGCATAGTCCCTATCCCCCTCTTTGGGAAAGACGTCCTATCGTTGAGTAAGGGCGTCGGGCTTACCGCCCAAAAGTCCGCGGCGGAAGTGGAGGACGAGGTTACTCTCTTGGAGCTGCAGGCTAAACTGTATGGAACCTTCCAAGCAACAAGCCAACGCAAAAGCGGGGGCACTAATTATTGCAATAGGCGGGGCCGTGCAGTCGGAATGACGCAGTGAATCGGTGGGTGTGGAGTCAGCCGAAGGCAGAGATGCCAGAGGCTGTGGAGGAGAGCTCGGGATTGTCAGCATGGGAGCCTCAGATGAGCGGAACGTGATACTGTTTGAAACCCAGTCAATCAACAGATTGTAGTGGGTGAGCCAGTTATGTCCCAGAACAAGTGAGCAAGAACCATTTAACGGAGTAACGTAAAATGTCATCAGAGTGATATCGCCGGTCGAAAATTGAATCGGAAGATCAAGGGCCTGAGTAATCGTAAAATTCGAAGTGCCATCAAATAGACGGAGTAGGAGTGGTGAGACGGAACATGTAACAAGATTGTTCTGAGTAACAAAGGATGAATCTACAAAACAATCGGAAGAACCGGAATCTAACAACGCAGAAAGCGAAGAGATGTCGTAAGTAGGTAATGAAACAGAAGGCATAAAAGATTGAGGATCTAAGAGAGCGGACACGTTGAGACGGATCTCCAGAAAAGCACGGGGAGAGTCAACGCAACCTTCAGTCCATGCGGAGTCTGAGAGGTTGCTATCTATTTTTTCGTCTCTGTGGGAGACGAAACCTCCGGGGTAACCACCAGAGCTGCGGAGGCAGCACAGGCTTTAGCTGCACGGGAAGTGGCTTTCGGACAGTCATTAGCCATATGACCGGAGCCACCACAAAACATGCAGAGCTTGTTGTTGAAGCGGTACTTTCGTTCGGCAGCGGTAAGTTTGCTGTCTTTCCCAAGCTTTGACTTGAAGTCATCGGACTTGGAGGATGCAGAAGTGGTGGTAGCCTTTTCTTTGGAATCTTTCGACTCCTTGGAGCTGCCAGAGTTAGATGCGGAGAACGAGGGTTTGTCGGAAGTAGTTTTAGCGGAAGATGTCAAGGTGGTGGAGGGCTTTGTTTGTCGGAATAGTTCCGACTTGCGTCCCCAATAGCGGGCATCAATGGCCTGTGCGAGCTGACGGAGGTTGACGAGAGTCGAGAGCTTCCCAACATGGGATACCTCATCTTTGATGCGGTCGGGGAGTCCGTTATAGAAATGGTGGCGGAGTGCCCCTTCTCCATATCCGCGGACTTGCCATGCAATTCTGTTAAACTCGACGACGTACTTGTTGATGTGCTGACCATCCTTCATATTCAGATGATCAAGCTGATGTTCTGCGTCCCCGACAGGATCGTGCAGTCCGAAATTGGTCTGGAGTTCCAAAACGAACTCCTTGTAATCTTCCATCCACAACGGACGGAGTAAGGGGTCTTCCATTTGTAGAAGGTCGGGTTCAAACCATTCCAGTGCCATGCCCTTCAGGTACGACTGCGCAAAGGTAACTTTAGCACGCTCGTTATTAAAAGCTTTAGGGTGGTCCTGGAAGTTAAGTTCACATTGAACCAAGAAAACGCGGAGTTTGCGGGGGTCCGTCCCATGAAACTGATCCGGTTCTCGGACTTTGGTGTGCTGCGAAGGTTCGGAGGTGAAGCAACGAGTGGAAGAACGTGCAAGGTTGCCAATAGCACTGGCTAGCTGTGAGAGGGTGTTATGGGGGATGTGCTCATGGTCAGAGTTGGAGTCTTCTCCATGAACGTCGGAGCTATGGTCGGAAGGGTCATCTCTGGGTTCATCATCAGGAGGAGGTGACGGAAGTAACGGAGGAAGTGGAGGTGTCGGAATGTGGATTGACGGTGCCCGTGAGGTGAGTGAGTCTTTCTGAGAGTCACCCTCGAGCTTGGTGTTGTGTGCACCAGGCGTCGGGAACAGCGGCGGAGGTGGCTGAGCGGCGGAGATAGACTGAATTGGTGTGCGGCGTGCTGAAAAGCTGTGGAATTGGCTGACAGTGCCAGGACCACGTCGGCCGCTTCCAAAAGTGGAAGAGAGCACATTGTAACGAGGAGACGGAGGTCGGACCACGCCTTCAGCGCGAGAACGAGATCTGGTAGTACGAGTAGCCATAATGAGAATCAATGACAAGGTGAGTTCGAATATACTGTTAAAGTCGGGTTAAATTAACTCCGGCTACTCCGGTG
Organism: Veloboletus limbatus; assembly: GCA_038088635.1. Lineage (NCBI taxonomy): Eukaryota > Fungi > Basidiomycota > Agaricomycetes > Boletales > Boletaceae > Veloboletus > Veloboletus limbatus. The sequence continues at coordinate 14,786 of JBBPJJ010000432.1, forward strand.
ACAACTCCAGGGTAGCACGACTTGTCAGGACTTCGGCTTCAGCGACTTGAACGGAGCGCTGCGCCCTTGTCAGACTCTCATCCCAGTATTTGCGGAATTGGAGCAGAGAGACTTAACACTGACTGGCAGTGAAGTCGAGTGGGGGTCGGATGCGAGCAAAGGAGCTCAGACAAAGATCAGAGAAGGGAAGAGGAGTTGAACTTAAGTTGATATTCGAACTGAGGTACTCTAGCGACTATCGACGGGTTTATATACCTAATTGCGGAGCGGGACGGAACAAAACGGAGAACAAAACAGAAGTCAGATGAGTGAGTGGCTATCATAGAATCAAATGATGGACAGGTATCAAAGTTGGTTGCAAACAATCGCAAACAATGTCCAAGTCTGATGGATGTGAAACAAAACGAATGTCATAAGTCAAAGGCCATCAATCAAAGTCAAGAGGTCATGTGGTACGAAGCGTCATAATGAGCAGAATGGAACGGGGTTGCGGAGCGCCTTGGGAGTTTGGAAGAGGATGGAATAACGGAACCGAGTTGCGGAGCGACGGAGTTGGGTTGCAGAGTTTGGGATATGACATTGTGTGACTGATTGTTTTCCTGCCAAAGATGTAACTGATTTCTTTTCTGATTAATGACAGGATTTTCCTGTTGGAGCCATGGAAACCCTAGGATGATGCGGTCATTTCCACATCCCATAACGTGGAAAAGAGCCTTGGTAGTGATGTGTCCAATGGTAACATAAAGATCTGCAGTAAAGTGAATTGTTCCTTTGGCGTTTAAGGACCCGTTGATATTTTTGACAGGAATCGGGGTTGGCAATCTAGTACAAGGAATTCGATTTTTTCGAACAAATCCCCAATTGAGGCAGTTGATATGTGCTCCTGAGTCTATAAGGGTGGTTGTGACAACGGTTTTCTTGGTACTCGTGGGGATTGATAGTGTAACGATCACGAATAATGATTTCTTGGATTTGGATTGTACAGGTGAGTACCTAGTGTGAGGAGGAGAGGCTGTCATCATTGCAGACTCTCCTTTTAACAAGACTGGACCTTGTTGACGAGGACTTCGTCATCTTCGTCATCACATTCCATCAAGTTTGGGATTTCTCCCATCTCTTCTTCATCAGTCCTTTTCACAACTACATCAACATCTTCTCGCCTCTTTTTCTCCCAAGTGGCTTTGATGTTGACAAAGCGGGTTTTGCATTTATTGGCCGAGTGACTGGGGAGACGACACTTGAAACAGAGTCCTCGTTCTTGACATACTTTGCTGGATTCAGGTGTGAGCTTGGGTGGTCTGGCGATCACAGCTGCATCAACTTCCATGGCATTTGGGTCCTTGCAGGGGAAGGAGAAAGGACATGAGGTGGAAATGGAGGTATTAGAGGTACGTGCTTTAATCTCCCTAACTCTTTCCCAGGCAGCACTCAATGATGCTGCTTTCTCGTACCATTTATCAATAGAATCAGGTACTGGGTCCATGGTCATGATACACATCATCAGGTTTGAGGGAATTCCCATGGAGTAATAGCTGATCAAGATGTTGTCATCGGTGATACCGGCACATGCAGCATTGGTTTGGAACTTGGTGGTGTAGAGACTAAGAGAAGGGGCGAACACACCTTTACTCATGGTCATCTTCTTGGTAGAAAGCCATCCGATAGCTTGATTGACGACGTTGTGGTGTTTAAATCCCCTATTGAGCCTGGCTGTGAAGGAAGCCCAGGTACCCATATTGAGGGTGCCATCGTTTTGTATGCAGCTAACACAGAAGGTGGATGCCCAGCTCTTGACCGATCCTTTGTTCATATACGAGAGAGCAAATGCAATCTGTTTGGCATCGGTGTTGTAAATCTCTGAGTTAGTGATGAGGTAGAACACCACATTGTTGAACCATCCTGGGTATTCGGAATAAGTTCCATCGAACTCCTGAGGGGTGTTGAGTCGTAGCTCAGTGGGTCGGTTAGCCATATCGGGTGGCAGTATAGCAGCGAGGGGTTGAGGCAGAAGTTGGATGGGTGTTACAGGCGAAGTCTCTTCGTTGTCTTCATCTTGGTCAGAGGTCACTGGAGAGAGTTCCTCGTCGTCAAATGAGTCTGGGATAACTGGGGGTGGTTGTCGAGGGATTGTTCTCGACGTTCTGGGAGTACTGAAGGTCATGGTGAAGAGAGATACAGCTCACGATAGTAGTGGCCATGCAGAGGATTAACTTTGAGCTTTTGTTACATGTGGGCCGGGTAAGCTCGCACATATCCGCAAGGTGACTAGGACTGGGGCTAGGACTAGGAGTTGGGAAGGCCTCTTTGGAGGAACCTTTGCTGGGACTAAGGGACTAGGGGACCAAGACTGAGAAAGAAAAAAGGACAAAAAAGAATAGAGATAAAGAATGTTATAGAATATGATGAAAATGGAAAGAATCCCTGTTGAAGGGCAGAGATGAAGGAGGCTGTGTAAGACTCAGTCAGGTGAGTCTGTGGAAGGCTGAAGAAACAGATGGAAGAAGGTGTACATAATCTAGATGACGAGTGAAAGGTGAACCCATAGGTTACCGTGAAGAAGTCATCGAGGAATGTTATCGAGAAGGAAAAAGTAAAGAAAAGGAAATTAGACCAAAGAAAAGGAAATGTAACAACCTGCAGAACGCAGAATGTCAAAGCAATGCAGACTCCCTGGCCTCATGGGTATTACATCAATTCCAAACTTTGTGAGAAGTTCCAAACTGTCATCGGTTCCTTGATTTATATCATGATAGGAACTCGGCCTGATATTGCCTATGCTGTCACTACCATGGTGCATCATTCGGCTAACCCAACTGAGGAACACCTATCAAAAGTGCTATATATCTGTCGCTACCTCTTGGACACGCCCAAAGCAGCCTTATGTTTTGATGGCACCAAAAATGAAGGCATTATCGCTTATACCAAGGTGGACTGGGCATCTGACCTGAATATACTCAAGTCCCAAACTGGCTGGTTTTAACTAGTTGGGTATACTTTCAGCTGGCATTCTCATCTGCAGCCTACTGTGGCACATTCTTCTACTGAAGGGAGTACATGTTTTTATCAGACTGTGGTAGACAAGCCTTTTGGATTAGGTAACTTCTATGAGAACTGGGATACAATATGAATGCAATTCCTATTTGCAGTGATAACTAAGGCTCCATTTTCATGGCTTCCAACCCTATCACAGAACACCACAGTAAGCCTATTGACATTTGTTGGCATGCAATTCATGATTGGATCCAAGATGGTCACATTGAATTATTCTTCATCGATGGTGTCAGCAACCCAGCTGACATGTTCACCACATATTTAGGGCATATCAAGTTCAAGGAATTCCGTATGAATCATGGGATTGTTTTGTCCCCTCCATAGTTGCCATTCCGCTCTACAGCCTACCCTGCTTTGAGTGAGGAGGAGTGTTGAACGTGCTATTATATAGCTGCCTTCGCTCCTATTTCTATTTTCTCTCTTCATATTCACTTAGAGTAGCTTATATAATCATACATCATATGTCACTATATAAGATTCAAACTCAATGTCTGAGTTCTAATAACATCTTGTTCTTCAACAACAACCATTGTCTACCTCAACACCATTTCAGCTCAACAGCACCAACAATGTGAGTAACCAAATCACCTCCATGTTCTGTGTTGTCAAACATTCCCTGTCGCTCGTGCTAGTCCTTGATACACTCTTTTTCGCACTATCACTTTATTCCGCATCTCCTATTTTTCATGCAACCTCGAAACCCACACGATGCAGTCCCACCTGACTTCACTACCGACAGATACACTCCTGCTCACCAGCGACTCATCAACCAATTCGACATATCCCACGAGGTTGCTTCCCAGCATCTTCTAGACCTATGGCTCATACAGAATGACCTCAACAAGCAAGATTGGGACTTACAGCAGCACCTCTTGAATGAGCAAGCCGAGCAAGTGCAGGAACAACAGCGCATCCGGCAGGAGGAAATCCAACATAACAAATTCCACGCAGAAGAAGAAGCCCAAAAGAAGGACCAGAAGATGAACCGGACCAAGTTCTTACCTTTTGCCAATGTACCACCCCCTTCCACCATTCCCATCACCCCTTTGCCCCTTGTGCTGCACAAACTCTGCAAGGGAGAATACGTACCTCTGTACTTTTGGACCATCAAAGGCTTAGCGGATGCGCAATCCCTCTCGCATTCCATAGACAAAAATGCCTTCACTTTAATGCCAGACGAGCAGGGCCTCCACTCTTTTGTCCCCATCACTTCTGCCAAAGACAAGCAGACCATTATTGAGGACCACAACCTCACATGGCCCTAGATAGACAAGGCTACCCAATGCATTCTACAAGCTATGAAAGAAACTGAATGGCCACAAGAGCGCATTGATGCAATGTTCAGTTTTTGGATGAATTTAGGTACCCACAAGTGGTGCCATGATGCCAATGAGACTGTGCGCCAAGCACTCATCATTTACCAAGCAACCTGTTATGTGTGGGCCGGGTAGGCCCGCACATAGCCGCAAGGGGACTAGGGCTTGGGACGAAGACTAGGACTTGAGGAAGGCTTCGTTATAGAGAGGCCTTTACTGGGACCGAGGGACTCGGGATTGAAGTCGGCGAACTGAGAGGCAAAACTAGGAGTAGAATTGTGGAGCTCAAAGTTAAAGAATACAAGTCGTGCTAGTGTGGGATAGGCTAGCACGGACCACGACTATGAAAGGAAAAAGGAAGTAAAAGGGTAGATGAAAGAACATCGTAGAATATGATGGAAATGGAAGGAACTCTGTTGAAGAGTAAAGAATGATGAGTAAGTATGACTCAGTGTGTGAGTCAGTCATAGAAGTCCGAGGAAACGGAAAGAAGGAAAGTAAGTGTAATCTTGATGACAGATGAAAGGTGAAACCG